>JAGHMJ010005659.1:477500-745000 GCA_018749465.1 Paracanthobrama guichenoti
TGCAGTTTTTTTCTTTTGTCTGGCATATTTGATCAAACGTTATCTGTTTTCTTATTCTATTTCCATATCCATGTTTGATCTGAAACTGACAGAATGAAGTAGTTGAACTAAACCGCTGATAAAACTATGTAATTGCAGACACTCAAACTCAGTTTCAGTGAACTTTATGAATGACAGTGGACTGCAAAAGACCATTAGGCTTTCATTTGAATTGTGACCTTCTCTAATCTGTTTCACTCACATTTGCATGAAGTTTTAGATTTCAAATCTGAATACAGTGTCAGCTTTATGTACAAACAGTACAGTGGCTCATCTACGCAGATTCTTACCAGGTTCCGATTTTACTATCAGATTTTCTATCAGTCTTTCTCTGTTTTCATTATTATTTTTACATCAATATGATGGTGTACTACTAAAAGTTGACAAAACAAGCTTTTAGCAGATGTAAGCATTTCCAATGTGAAGTCTTTCTCTTCCTGGGAAATAAACCAACAGTAACGATTAGGGATGCACGTGAGGATTTTTTTGGCCGATACCAATTTTAGTGAACAACTATTGGCTGATGCCGATATTTGTCACTTGCTCTCTTATTTGAACTTTTGTGTTTTGAATGTTTTAAATGAGCAAATTTGTGATCCTGGACCACAAACCAGTTGCACGGGTATATTTGTGGCAATAGCCAATAATACATTGCATGGGTCAGAATTATATTTTTATTTTATGCCAAAGATCATTAGGCTTATTAAGTAAAGGTCATGTTCCATGAAGATATTTTGTAAATTTCCTACCATAAATATTTAAAAAAATTATTAGTAGTAGTAATATGCATTGCTAAAGACTTCATTTGATCAATTTTGAAGGCGATTTTCTCAATATTTAGATTTTTCAGATTCCAGATTTTCAAATAGTTCGGCCAAATATTGTCCTATCCTAACAAACCATACATCGATGGAAAGCTTATATAGCGGAGCGCGGGGCACAACCTAACGCGGGGTTAGTTGCAACACATGGTTTAACACTTTCCACACATGCCGGGATGACGAAACTTTGTGTATTTACTAGTTGCCATATCAACATTATACAGAGAAAAAATGCACCAAAATTAAAAATCTTTGGAAGATATCACTGAACATTTATCTAAGCATAGCAAAAGTAAATTTCTTACTGAAGTTTATTTAAAATAAGACAAATCTGATATTATTGTAATGTTATATCTGTTATTTAACAGTTGAGATGGTTCTTTAATGCTGATCTAACAGTTTAATCCCAGTTACACAGATGTGGTCACACTGCGTTACAATGAGCCCCTATTAGAACTGCGCTATTATATTCTATACTTTTATGAATTCCTTTGAGAAACCAGGAGAAAAGGGTGAATAAAGACTGAGAGTCAATGTTCAGATTCATTATTATTGTTTTGAACTATGCTGTATAGCTGTATTTAGTGATGTTTGTTGTCAAACTCAGAAATTAGTGTATTTTTAATTATTAAAAAATGGCATTATTTCATTTTAAAAGTTAATAATTGTATTTTATTGACAAGATATTTTAGTTTGTCTTGGATATTTGTTTTGGATTATATCAGGTAACATGATTTAAGCTGTCATTTGATCATGTTATAGTGTGCCCCACCTATGGGGCATGTTGTCACATTTCTCTTCCATTCTTTCGGGCTAAATCAAGAGAGAAGTATACACTGTATTAATGAAACAAAACTACATATTTATACTAGACGTGTGCAATTAATGTGGGGAAAAATAAATACTCTGAACCTCAAGTGGATTTACACAAACTGAGACAGTCCAAAAGTGTTCCCCTATTCATGTATAAATTCAAACAATTAAAAAAAAATGTACCCTTACGACTGGTTTTGTGGTCTAGGGTCACATTTCAAAAACACATTCATTAATGTATACTAGCTAGTTTATTAGTGCATCATAAAATAATTTCTATTGAACATGGATTGGATCCATTTAACATTTAACAGGCCAACATAAATGCATTATATAAAGTCATTAAATGTAAAATATATTCTTCATTGTATAAATTAAATATACATAAATCCTTATTAAAGATTATTTTACATTCCTGTTTCGCATGAACATACTATGTACACTAACTAGGTACTAACCCTGAACCTACCTCTAAACCTTAACTCAACCCATGTAGTTACCTTACACTACTCAGTACTTTTGTGGGTAGGTGCACTGTAAGTACATTGAATGTGCACATACTGTAAAATAAAGTGCAACCAACTTATTTATTCAAGAGTAGTGAGCGATTTATACTTTTTTTTTTTTGTCTTTTGTAGTTTGATTAACATTGAAACAGCAGCGCAGCAGAAATATTAGGCTGCTGTCACTTTAAGAAGAGCTGCACGGATCCAATATACTGGTACACAAGTGTTTTATTTCTCAACAGTTTACGTTCATTTTTAAGACATAACTGACTACTCGCCATTCGCCAATATGGGCATTGACTATTTAAATTTGCATATGCAAAGGATAAACTTTTTTAGTAAAGATGCAGCTCTGGCCTGATCGGAAAACAAAAAAGCTGGATTATACAAACAGTCGTCATACAGCTCAGTGCCTTCATGCAGTTTATTAATAAGCCAATGGTTTTTGTCAATGCTTTTAAATTGTTCAAAAATCAGCTGATAAATATTGGCGGCCAATACATCGGTGCAAACTTGTTCATCCATTAATTTCCATCAATAACACAATCATTTTTTAATAATTAAAAAAAAATATATATTTATATGTGTTCCTGGTCTTATTGTGAACGTTTTATTGGCACGTAAAAGTGCATAACATCTTGTCGTAATCTTGTTTCCAATTATTTTGGTGGTACAATTCTTTCTTTCCCCATTTTTTCCAGTTTCCTCACTGAATATCCTGTTGCATTGGGAAAAGCATTACATTATGAAAGTAAAATGGGTTGCAAAAGCCGCATATGGATTTTAATCAGCTCTTGCAGAGGGAAATGTCCGTAAAGGCTAGAAAGTCAACAGACTTACAAGAAGTGCGTGTAGTGAATCAGATCTTTAGAGGTTATTGTGGTGTTGGTGGCAGAGCCTTTTCCCTGCAGGTGTCATTGTTATGGCACTCCCACACACTGTGCTCTTTCATGCATGCTAAGCGGCAGATGGATTGTGTGTGTGTGTGTGTGTGTGTGTGGTGTGTGTGTATGTGCTATGACTACTTGCTCTTATTGATGCTGCTTTTTACCTCGGACAGGTGGCACGCGGCAGTTTTGCTTGCAAATAAAATCCAGTCACAGCTGTGTGATTAGAAAGTACTCCTTCAACCTCCAGAGTTCCCGTTGCTGCTTTAGTTTTTACTTTCTTTTTTTTCACCCATTGTGTCGTCTAGGTTTTGTATGTTTTGGTAGAATGCAAAGTTCTGTTTATTAATCTGTTATGTGTGCTTGCATCATTGAGGCTAATGTGTTTAGTCTATCAGATAAGTGCTGTGACTCATCAAGTCCTCTTTTAGGTAACTTTTTGATATATTTTTTTCAAGATTTTTCTTTCGGTCTACCCCCCAACACCCGGAAATAACACATTCTCTTTTTTTTTTCTAAATATACAGTGTGCTCTCAAACAAAGTATTTGAACAATCATAGTGCCCCTAATATGTTTTTTTTCTCTAATATTCCCTTTCATTCAGTGTGTAATATAGCTGTTTGTGAATGTAAACGTTTTGCAAAGTTGTAAAGTCGAAAAGTTATTGTCTCCCAAAATATATAATCGACTCGCATTGAGTTTTTTTTTTAGTTTTTTTTAGTTTTTAATCTCACTGCTTGTTGGTTCTACGTCACTAGAAATTATATTTGCATAATGCCCATCTACTGTGCAAAAGTCTTAGGCTCGCTAGTATTTTAGTATAACCACACAAAAAGTGGGATTAAGCCAGTTATTTATATCTTTTGCTGTAGTGTGTCAGTAGGAAATATCAGTTTACATTTATAAATGAATTGGCATTAATTTTAATAATCCAGTGAGATTTTTGTCTGCATAAAGAGTCTGACAATAGTCTCTGTGCTCCACATGAGATCTGATCTCATCTTCATCGAGTCCGTCTGTGATCACATGAAGAAACAGAAAAAACTGAGATGGACTAAATCCAGAAGAACTGTGGCAACGTCTCCCAGACACTCGAGGAAGCCTTCCTGCAGAACTACAGGAACAGGTGTAGGAATAGATGAGGTGACAAAAAGCCGTTTAAACGCAAAGGGTGCTCACCCCAAATATCCATTTGATTTAGTTAATAGAAGTTCATTCATAAATAAAAGCTATTTATGTTATCATTTTGACAGCATTCTCACTTTAAAGCATTCTGACGAGTGCCTAAACTTTTCACAGTCCTGTAGTTCTGCAGGAAGATTTCCTCGAGTGTCTGGGAGACGTCTCAGTTCTTCTGGATTTAGTCTGTCTCAGTTTTTTCTGTTTCTTCATGTAATCACAGACGGACTCGATGAAGATGAGATCAGATCATACCGGCTGCTGTCAGACTTCTTGTGCATAAAAAAATAAAAGCATCTCCCTAGATGATTACAATTAATTGCAAAATGAATGTTTGGAAATGTAAACTGATATTTCCTACTACAGTAAAAGATATAAATAACTGGCTTAAAAAACGTGCCTAAGACTTCTGCATAGTACTGTATGTTGTACGTCATCTGTCTGTGAACAACTTGTCCAACCCTCAAACGCGTCATATTACTGACGACTGCTTCTCAAATCTCAGTTCAACGTGAGATTGGCAAAATACTTCCTCTTGAAAGAATTTTACCCAGCTTGCTCCTCAGAATCACAACCTAATTTCTGCAATTTTTTATGTTACATCAGTCATTCATGTTAGCGTTCTAACATATTCGCTGTTATTGATACAGTTCCCGCACGTGCAAAGCAATAAATGAGAAATATACACACAGGTTTGTTGACGGACATACTCTTGTTAATGCTGATGGTGAGGAATTACAGCTGCAACATTTCATAATGTATGTCAAACTGAGCAGGGTATCACTGAGAAACGTCCTGCTCAAATCATCCTTGCAATGGAGGTTTGGAGTTGAATGGAGTTGAATCTTTACAGTGTGTGCAATCACTGAGACTTAGGAAGCCTCCGGAGCTGAAGTTTATGGCAATGGCTGTTTGTTGCCGACGTCTGCTGTAAGCGGTAGACCAACCACAACAGACAGGGCCGTCTGACCAATCAGAGCAGAGTAGCTCATGGAAAGGAGGGATTTAGAGAGACTGGTTCATCCATCGAGTAATTTGACAATCATTGAACAATTTGGTGATGTGCAATGTATATTATGAGAAAATTAAAGTGTTTTGTAAACCTGTTCAGGAGCCTTTAAAATAGCATTATAGAGGCACTTTAAAGGTCATATGTATAATTGTCATACAGGCTCTGAACAATATGAGGGTGACAATATTTTCAATACCCCCAAATAAACAGATTATTTATTTTAATCTGTTTGGCTGACTAATGGAAGACTCATTGGCAGTGTTCAAAATAGCATAATATCTTACTATTTTTGCTCTGTCTGCATAATTTTATTTATGTATTATTTTTATTATTATTTTATAATATCTGTTTTTTAAGCATATTTTCTAGACTGTCCTGCTTTTAATGTCGCTGTGATTTTGTTCTAATAAAAATTTGTTTGTAATTTTATAAAAAAAAAAAAATTTAGTTGCTATTTTTTATTTTCTGCTATGCCACTGCTGCAGAAATTATACACTTCACCTTTGCATTAGATGTCATTACAAAAAGGTGGGACATGTGTAACCCCTCCTGTTCGAACTGCCCCGCTCTAAGCGGGACTCGAACCCGGGTCCGCCGGCATGAGAGTCAGACGCTCTAACAAGGAGGCTAAAGGTTGCAACCTCTAGCGTCATTCGCTAGAGCGTCTCTTGAGATCAGAGGAGTGAGGTTTACTCACACAGCAACTACTAGTTACACTCACCCCCCTAAACCTCACTCCCATCCAGGTCACGGCACCAATGTAACCCCTCCTGTTCGAAAAAAATATTCCTCCTGAAGCATTTATTTTCAGATTTAAAAAAAATGTATGTACTGCAGTGCCATTCATATGTTAATTTTAAGAGTGGCTTCAAAGTCCAAATATTTTTTGGGGCCACTGTATGTGATTGCCAACTGCATTTTTACTCCAAGTAAGAAACAGAGGAACATAAACAAGCATTGATTTTGTTGTGGGGGTTTCTTATCCTGGCGGAGCGTTCTGGAGCGTTATGACTGTGAAATCCCTCTGAAATGGGAGACAGCTGTCTTTGGCTGGAGTTTTGCTGGCTCTTGCTGCTTTTGCTCTGTATGCGTAGCTGGGCTTCCACTCTCAAAGCTATGGCTAATTATAAAAGAAAGTAAAAAACAAACCCATGGGATCCTGAATAAGGAGCTTTGGAACAAACCACAAACAAACAGAACTGCCAAGGAAGAAGCACTCATCACCTGTTGCGGGTGAAACGGAGCAATATGATCATAAAGTAGTCTTAAGACATTATCCTGGCAGTGTGTGTGGAATCCCCCTTGCTAATGCTGACTCATTTGAGCCACAAGTCTCTCATTTGCACCCCAATGAGGGGTTTCCCACATGCTGCTGTGATACAGAGCAAAATCGTTCCTGGTTTAATGACTAATTCAGTAGGAATGCTATTTTCTGTTCTGGTTTAAATATATTTTTTGCTATGTGTTGTTTACTTATATTACTATGGTTTTTGGATTTGTGTATAAATTCAAACATGGAAGACAAATGCAATGTGAGCTATTATGTAAAGATGCATGGGATTAGGGATGCACAATTCAGATCTTTTGTTCTTAGATAAAGTTGATGAGAGAGGTTTGACTTGACGTTTGAGGTTTGTCTGAGTTCAATAGCTTTCAATAGCACACTAAAGTCTGATTTATACTTCTGCGTTGAACCTACGTCATAGGCTGTGTGTAGCACACGTAGCCTATGGCGTAGCCTGACGTGCACTCTCAAAATATGTAACAACGCATCAATTTTACATGGACTGCAAGCACTGTGATTGGTCTGCTAGAACCCCTCCCTCATGTCAAACAAACAAACAAAAAAATTCTGCAATAACGTTGCATTTCCTCATATGCATTTACGGTTGTGCATTATAAATGATCTGTTCTTTGATATTTAACAACTCAAGCTGCAACAAAAGTCATTGTCTATTTGCCGCCATCACTGCTGCTGCTTCTCCAACAACATGCACAACAAGCAGCTTATTTTTTGGCTTTTGCCTCGATACTGTGGGTTACACCATCAACATATCCTACGGGGTAGGCCCAATGCCGAAGTATGAATTAGCCTTTAGTCAAAACACAGTACATGCTCAGATCGGAGGTACTCAGTGTCTGAGGAAGTGGATGTGGGATAGAACTGTGGGTAGAAATGTGACTGACTTGTGCCACATGCAATCTCTACAGTATGGGAACCAGTCTGTAGGCGAGGAAGTATGTAAGTACCCTATGACCTATGGATATGACAGATGAACCCACAATTCATCACCCACTTTACCTATCAAAACAGAGTTGAGTCATTATGAACAAGGAGAGGAAGCAGCGTGTGCCAGTGAGAACGGTTGGCCAATCTTGTATTTCCCCAAACAAGTGATAAAAGAACATTTTCATTTTCAGCATGAGTGTGATGCAAGATGGTTTGTTTATTTATATATTTATATTTATATTTATTTATATTTTTATATATATATATATATATCTCTTATATGGTCTTAAATTAGCCATTAAGAAGCTTACATCAATTATTTACTGTTAAATGAGAGCTTTGGCATGGGTATTGCATAATGGTTATACAGTTAAGCTTAACTAATCTCAATTTTATTTAGGCAACCCAAATTTAATTACCAAACTTTTTTTAATCTTTCTAATTCCAGATGGACAGCAAATTTGGGAATTGGAAGCCACAGTTGACAAAGACAAAAGTCAGGCAGTAAGTCCAATGCCTGCATTACATGAATTGCTGTACTTCCTGAAGGTCTATATTCAGTCCTCTTCCTGTAAACTGTCTATAGATACAGCAATAAAACTATTATATCATTCACAGAGCATGCTGTTCATTGAGGTGCCTCCATATAGAGACCCATCTATTTGCCATCCTGCCAAAGTCAACTTCTACGTAATAAATGGGAAGCGGAAGCGCAGTCAACCTCAGCATTTCACCTACACGCCTCTACCAGGTGTGCAAAGTATTTTTAACTCCTGTACCTGTTTGCATATAGTATATTGAGTATTATTTATCTTTTCCATTATATGTGCACTTTGAATACTCCATCATAGTTATTCTCTTATTTTACTTCCCCAGTTCCGTCTATTAAGACAGAGCCGGTGGATGAATATGAATCTGGTCGGATGGGTTATTCCATGTCGCAAATGCTGGGGGTGTCTCCCCAGCCATACTATAACCCTCGGGGGGTCATCACCCCAGACAGTGGCCTGGTGCCTGGCCTCATCCCCTGTCAGCAGGTCCGCCTGGGTGTCTCCCCTCCGGACCACCGATTTCAGCAGCAGAGCCAAGCCATAATGTACTCCCGTCCTGGAAAAAGCTTGTCAAGCAGCCCTATTTACTCTCAGACGGGAGCCGCTATGATGCCAGACTCCCATCGTTCAGTTCTGGTCCACACGGGTTCCCCAGCCCAGTCCTCTCACCTGGGTGGGCAACATCCCTCCAACCAGCATCCCTCAATCATCCAGTTCTCTCCCACCAACCACCACCTGCTCAGAGGAGGAGATCCCCCCGTGCCACCACCCCCAGAACATCAGCACATCATTTATTGTGAGGGCTATAACCAGCATGGTCCCCAAGCTTCAGGGGCAAATCGTTCACCAGAACCAGCCCAGGCACCCCAGCACCCTCAGAATTACCCCACAGTCATCCAACAGCAGCCCTTCCTCCAGAGAGTGGCCAAAGACAGGTCACCTCCTGTCCAAGTAGAGCCCCAGAGATGTTCCTCAGCAGAAGAACAGAGAACCAGTGTTCCTGGACGAGTCACGGTCAAGCAGGAGAACTTGGATCAGGCCTACCTTGATGATGGTGAGTAGCTGCAGGTTGACTATTCGCCGTTCTGATGGTTAGGCATTCGTAATTATGTAAAAATGTAGTTGAAGACTTTCCCTCTCTGTTTTAAGCATACTAATTGGGAAACATTAAAATGCTTCTTACACTGTGGCTCAAAATTATCTATCAATGCATATGCATATAAAGTGACGCGTGCTTTCAAATTGTCTGTAAAAATATGTGGCCGTAGGAATGTGCCAAATGTAGTGAAGAGCCATTCAGTCACATTCTTTAACCGACAGCGTGTCAAATGTCCCCAAACACATTTTGTCTGCTTTCAGACAATAGCAGGAAGAGCACTTGTCAAGTTCATCTCATTGTCTTGTCTTTTTGACATTCTGGGGGGTTTTCTCACAGATATGACCCAAGAACAAAGAGACACCCGAAATGTTGTGTATTATATAAAGTGGAATGAACGAAAGATTTATTTTCTACCCCTGGCTTTGGAGTATATACTTTCCATTACTCATGAAGAGTAAAACTGAAACGAATTAGCTAGAATGAATTAGATGGATATGGCTACACATTTTCTTACACACACCCTCTGTTTTGTTTTTCAATTGTGTCAAAAAACCATAGCCGAGGTATAATGACTTTGAAAATGGCCAAACCACGATGCGGCAGAATACTGGCAAGGGAAGGCGTAAGATTCCAGTGTCACTTCTGTAAGGCAGTTTGGGAGTTTAGGGGGTCAGTTTCTCTTGTGGTTTATTATGTTGCATGTAGGGGGTTCTTTATGCCTTGAGTCTGACAAGGAAATGGGTGCTTTTTTGACCTTGCAAATAAAAAAAAAAGTGAAAAGAAAACCAAGGAGCTCCAAAACTTCTTGGACATGTTGACAGTGTTATGATTCACAAAACAAGTGCCATGGCAACCCATTGTCAAACAGTGGAATGGGCTGCCTGTGAGAGCTGGGGAAAGCCTCTTTGTTTGTTATACTTGGCCAGGGCTTCCCCTTGGCCCCACGCCCCCCAATATTGTGGGGGGAACCCGCAAGAGGATTAGATTTTTTTCCACAGGTTGCACTCTTGCCAATCTGGAGCACAGAACTCCTATTTGCAGCTGCTGCACTTATCCAGAAAGGCAGCCTGATCTGAACAAGATAGTGATGGGTGGGAGTCTGCAGGAAAGGGAAAGGGCCATGTTGGATGGAAAAACTGAAGCGGATGGGACCGGGAGCCAAAGATGGAATTTCTTCTGCATATTCTAATAGGGTTTCCCTGAGTAAACAGCAACACTACAACTGTAGACATGTTAATACAGAGTTACTATGAGAGTCCCAAGATCTAGAACCTTAAATGCTGGTTTAGGACCTTTCTAATGAATTCCTGTAGCCTCCCTTTTTTTTTTTAAAGAATTTCTGGTAGCCCTATAAGAATTTAATACCACTCTGTTAAACTCATAAAGCTGCTAGTGAATTCCCTCATTAAGGCCCCCTAAAGCAAGACAGAATGCTGAGATTTGTAAAAACTGCAGGGAATAACTGTGGCCACACACAACACACATCGCTTGCAACAATTTTGGACTGGAGTGGTAAAGTGACTAAAGCCCAAGCACGGTAACTAGGAGGTTAATACTTTACCACTCTGACTCAAAATTGTTGCAAACACAGTCTGTTAACAGTTACTCACTGATATTGCGGAATCCTGCAAGGTGTAAGGCAGGGTTTTTTGCCATTTTACCCATGAGCATGACACTTTACCTCAAGTTCCAGCTGGGGGATTGACCCTGCAACAAGTCGCTTTACCTTTGTGGATTCGGCATGTTCTTTAAAATGAAGCTGGATGACGTTATTGTAAATCAATCTTGTTGGTTAAGCTAGTTTAATAAGCATGGTGGCTCTAGTTTTACTTTGAAGAAGTGATGCCGGTAGTAACCCAAGAGCAGATGGGGTGCAAAGTCCAGGTCACTGAGAGCAGGAAGGATGACGACCACAAAAAGTCCCAGTTGCTTCTGCTTGCAAGGTGTAGCGATCCACCCACTAACATCTCATTGTTTGATGTCCTCCAAAGCCTTGACACACAACCAGTTGTAATATGACTCATACAGAAATGTCTATCTCACTCAGAATTTTGATGGTGGCTTTTGAAGGGGGCATCGGGTTTCTGTGGTTGGCTTTCTGTAAAGAAACTGTACCTTCATCTATTTCATTATGAACATGCATGTTTTGCATTTCTCAATAGTAAGAAAGGGAAGTTAAGTTTGTGTAAATACTAGATTTTGTGTAACCAACAACTTCTTGGCAAGCTTTACCAGCAAAACTTGTCCGACCAGCGCCGTCAGCAAAGTTTTAGCAATGGTAGCAACTAGATTGGTACCAGTCTAGGTTAACATGCAAATGCTTACTAGTCCAAACTGGTGTTTTTGGCAAGATAGTTATGTTATTTTACTAGACTATACACCTTTGATTTTAGGTCATCTCCACATTGGCCCTTAACAAGTGTTACCCTGAGATAAACAGCCAAACTGGCTTAGAGTTTTGAGGGTACAACATTGGCCAATCTTCCAGTGCTCATCTGGCTTGACTTTGTTGCCTCAGGCTTCAGTTCCAGCCTAGGAAGCCTGATTTGAAGTTCCTCCAGCTGGAGAGAGCAGCAGGAATAATTTAGATAGAGCACGTAAGCCGTGCACATTAGTTTCAGATCACTTGCATCCAGTTTTGGACCGTGTGTGTGCCAAACCATTGAATATTTGGCTGTGAAAACAGTGTCCTGATAAAACGTAGCTTTGTTCTTTGAAAGTGGTGTTCGAAATAAGCAGCATCTGTAGATTGTAGAGTTTAACATAGTCTAAAGGCAGAGTAAAAAGGGAAGGAGGTCTCAATAGTTTTGCTTTTGCTTTTTTAAACTGGTCTGTTTTGGAGGGCAAATAGACCTGCGGTGTGGTGTAGACTCTTCATGTCCTTTACACTTACACTGTGGCTTTATTATTCACTCAGTGCTTGCCTTTCAATTGCATGGTACTGTACGGTTCGCATAAATAGTACCACCTCAGTTAAGGTTCCAAGTGAGCTGTAGCGATACTAAAATGAGACGTGTAAACACTGCAGATCACTGATTGCTCAGAGAGAATCGTCACTACCAGCTACCACTACCATTATATGCTTTTGTACCACTACCATTATATGCAGTTAGTACCCACTTTAAAGCGGTACTAACTGCAGTGAAAAAGCAAACGAGCCGCCGATCCGAGCTGAACCGAGTCATACCACGCAGTGGAAAAGCGGAGCGAGCCGAGCCGTACCATGCAGTGGAAAAGCCCCAATAGCAACTCAGCTAAAAGTATTCCTAATATGTTTGACCTTTTATTGAAAGTAGCCTACATTTACCTGTTGAGACATACATTCACAAGCACCCATAAAAGCTTTTGAGTTGTGTGTGAGTTGAGTCAGGCTCAGGTTGAGATACTTAATGATTAAGTCGGTTTCTTCACAGGGTCTTTTGACACTGTGTAGGGGTTTCAGGTTTTACACAGGTCCACACACACATGCTTGCTAACTTGCTATCTAAATGAGGACATACCATAGACTTCTATTATTTTTATATGAAACTAATAATATTGACTACTAACCCTATACCTAAAAGACAACTTTATTCACCTGGACTTTCCTAAGACTTTTTTTTTTTTTTTTTTTTTTTTGTCTTCAAGTATAGCTAAGTACATGCATGCACACACATAGTTGAGTTGCAGACTGAGTCATCTACTATGCTCTGTCTTGCTCTCCACCATTGGTTTATAAACAAGCTTTCTGATTGGTCAAGGTCTCTCCAGCCAAACACTCACCTATTATACCGCCCAGTCTGTACACTTCCTTTACAGCTAAAACCATCAGTGTGTGCCAGCCCTTCATTACTTTCCCTATAAGCCCTCTGTCCTGTACATTGCATGGTTTTCTATGTATGTACAAAAGCAAGTTCGGCACAGCGGAGCACCACTCATATTTTCTTCAGAAGTTGTAAAGATCTAGTTTCCTACTGCTGTTACATGTTAAAAAGTCCAGTCTCCCTGCTGTTGAGTTTCTTTTAAGCTGTTAGTTGTTTGGAAGGAGTTCCATCAGAGGATCTACAGTCCACGGCGACTGCAGGGCCTCGTATTTCTTTTTTTGCCCGCTGATAAAGCACCTCAACATCCCGCTGCTACCGGTTTATTCCTCTCTCATCTGCTCTTCATTAGTCTCTAAGGGAAAAACAGATGTCATCCACATAGAGCTCCCATACTTAGTATTGTATGATTAAAACCACAAGGCTTTCTTGATTGCGCTGTAGTAGATTCTACTGGAAAGAAAAGTTTTATTTTTAGCCTTATCATCATCACAAATGTCTTGAATAGTGTATTTAGTATTATATATCACTGTTTATATATATTTTTAGCTCAAATTGTTTCTATTTTTTAAAGAAAAAAAGGTTTATTTATTGATTCAAGATGATTCATTATTAACCTACAATTATCGTATCTGAGCTGGTGTAAACATTTCAGGCTGTAAGATCCATCAAGCTGTATATGTTTTCGGTTTGGGCTTTTATATCTGTGCCATTGTGCTCCTTACATCATCAAAGCTTCAAATAGGGAAATCAGTTGAACATTGAGTTCCTTCTCCTCTAACACAAGCTCTTACCACAACAAACGCTGTTTGTGCAAGTCTTTCAATGTGGTTAATGCCATTTTTGGTTGGCTAATAGTTTAATGCAGTTTGGTTTACATTATTATTTCTATGTTAAATATTCAGACTGACCATCAATAATTCAGTCAGCACCATGTCAGAAACATATGGCTCAAGCCCTCGAGAGAATCTGTACACTACACCTGTTCCAGCTCTCATCCATCACAACAAACAAACAGCATGGCACTGTGTATTGAGGTAGTGATGATGACTTGTGCTCTGGGTTTCCAGGCCAAAGTGTCTCGTCTTGATGGTAAAGGGCCCTGAGCATGCTGCCAATCAGGTCAGACCACATTATCTTTATGGTGTTTGAGTTTTCAAACCAAAGTATGTGTAAAGGTAGAGTGCAATTCAGTGGCTGAAGAGGTGAACGGTGGCTATATAATAATTGGAATCTCTTGTCCTAAACCAACATATTTTATTTATACCATTACTTGTCTCTTTGGCTAAACAATTAAAAAATTGTACCAAAATCTGTAGTATTTTGGACAGTACCATGCATTTGATACCAACCTGGTCTTTGAAGGACTAACATGTAACTGTGCCATCAATCAGTGACTTTGTCATCATTTTGATCCATACTTAACTCAAACAGCATTGTAGGTGTTTTCCCACATTCAAATGGTTTGATCTTACATGTGACCTTTGTTCATGTCTGAGTTGTGGCTAGACTAGAGTTAGTGTGTGTGGTGGTGTTGTGATTGCGTTAACAGCCCCACGCGCCCTGCTGCTATTCTTAGAATGAAGAGGCAGTAAAAGTTTCCATTTATGCCCCCCTGTTAAAAGAGTAACAACAGGAAGTGATGGCCAATTCAAGGGCTTCACTGAGCCTGTTCTGTCAAATGATTCCCTTCCACCTTGTGGCCGGTCACTGTCACTGCAGTAAGTGATATATATATATATATATAAAAACTATAGAATATTTATAGAATACTTGAATTCATCTAGTCAAAAACAGCATGATTCTTAATATTATTACCCGGTTTCACAGACAAGGCTTAAGCTGGTCCCAGACTAAAATACATGTTTGAGCTGCACTGACATATCTTAAGCTGCGTTCCATTTGACACGGTCCCTACGCAGTATTCACTGTTCCCTAAGCACGGTATATATGTTGAAGTGGACTTCGCAGACAATAAAAGCTCATTTGGAACGCCCTGCAACGTCATCAAAGAAAGACAAAGACGGGCTTGTGCAGATTATGATATAACAAATAAATATTGCAATTTACTTTCAAATTTAAAATACAATAGGCCTATGCATATACAAAACACACCATATGTATCTAATAAATATAACCAAAACATTGTATTAGTCTATTAGATGTATTAGTTTAATGCACAGACTACTTGTAAATGGGCTGTGTGGATTGGAGCATTGTCCTGCATGGCATGAAAAAACAATCCTTTCGAGTTGGGGGACATTGTCAGAGCAAAAGGAAGCAATTTTTCTTTCATGATAATCTTGTATGTAGCTTGAGTTATGAATCCCTCGCAAATACGTATCTGCCCAATTCTAGCCTTACTGAAGAACCACCAGGTCATCACCAATCCTCCACCAAATTACACAGTGCGTGTGAGAGACTGTGGGCTGTAGGTTTCACCAGGTCTCTGTCTAAGCTTTAGAGGACCAGGTGTTGGAAAACTGGACTCCTCAGAGAAGATCAGAATCAGGCAGATCTGTCTTTGTGAAGGACATGTGACGTGTGACCATGTACAAGGTTATCCTGGAAGAAAACTTGCTTCCTTCTGCTCTGACACTGTTCCCCAACAGGACAATGGCAGGACAATGCTCCAATCTACACAGCCTTGCCAATCAAGGTGTGGATGGAGGACTACCAGATCAAGACCCTGTCATGGCCATCACACTCTCCAGAGCTGAACCCCTCTGAAAACCTCTGGAATGTGAGCAAGAGGGTCACCAGCCATTAAATAAATCTGTGCTACTTGAATTTTTTCCAACAGCAATGTGACCAACTGATAGGGAGCATGCCAAGACTGTGGGATTGAAAATCAGGGTTATTCCACCAAACATTGATTTCTGAACTCTTCCGAAGTTAAAACATTAGTATTACTATTACATTATTCGAGTACTAAAAACATGGCATCTTTTTTCGTTATTTTGACTGCAAATAAATGCTCTAAATGACAGTATTTCTATTTGAAATTTGGAAGAAATGTTGTCTGTAGTTTGTAGAATAAATCAAAAATCTTAATTTTACTCAAACAGATACATATAAATAATAAATCCAGAAAAACGTCTCGGTTACGTATGTAACCCTCGTTCCTTGAAGTCGGTCACGCTTGACGTCACGTCGGGAAGTGAACCGATGAATTGGGTATCCGCAAAATTATGATGCAAATGATAAATCTTTTTTTTTATTATTCTGCACTATTAATTGCAATGAATTAGAATTATTTTTGCAATTCATTTCTGAACAGATGTTCCTCTTTTTTGTCTTTTCTATAGTGAATGAGATCATAAGGAAGGATTTGACAGGAGTGCATGGCAGGGGTCAGACATAGAGGAAGCCCCTAATCGGGGAGCCAGCAGGACCCCTGGAGTGTATCGCCGTTCCCCTGCCTTCAGCGCCACACGTGAGAGCAGCAGCAGCGATGCCTCGGCCCGGTCAAGTGTCAACTCTGACACAAACTGGATCATGGACCACATTTAACCAAACATCCATCTCAGTCAACTCCAGGAACAGCAGCGTGTTGATGTGTAAATGGTATTGAATTTCCCTGCTATTATTTGACTTTTGAAAGTCGTCCAATGTTGATCTCATATGTCCAAGTTGTCAGAGACTTGAGCCTTCATAAACAGTTTGGATTGGACAGGTGGAGTTAAGTCATTTTTTTTTTTCCTTTTTGTGGGTTTTTTATTCCATAGCCTTTTGACTCACATCAATGAACTCACTCAGATTAGTGTATTTCAAGCAATAACCTCATCATATGTGAGACTAAACCATTACTGTCCATCATATTCCCCAAAACAAGTGGTTTGCATATTCTTCTGAAGGGAAAGTGGATAAATACATCACGCCACTGCAAATGTTTAGTTGTTGTTTGTGTATTAGATGAGCCACATGTACATCAGTCCAAATTTTAATTTTTGAAATGCCTTAATATTTTAAATGACTGTAAGTAAATGCACTGTTCATGAAGGGAATTCTTAAAAGCAGCATATGCACTTCTTGTCAGTGAATTGTTTTTTTTATTTAAAGAGATTTGTTTGTAATCATGTAGTAACACAGCTAAGAAAACCAATGAAGTGCCATTTTCTGCTTTGTGATGTAAATAGAAAACTGAACATTGTGCCTTTGCTTACCAAAATGTAGAACCAGCAAACCAAAAATGAATGGAAATACATGTACCTTGTGTCAAGTCAGAGCCCATAATGCCCTGCACTACATTTAGGTTCTCAAAACGTCTGTGTCCCATACTAAAACTGAATAGTTATCATATTTTATTATTGCTTATTTATGTACTCTTGACCTTACCAGTTCCATCTGTTCTGCTTATGAATATACAACACTTGAACTGTTCAAGTTTTTTGTCTTATGTTAAAATGTAGGATGTATCTCTCTACAGATCTCATGGAGAATTTATTTTTAACCATAACAGCTTTGCTTTTATGATATGCATATATATATATATATTATGTGTGTGTGTGCATGTGTGTGTGTGTGTGTGTGTGTGTGTGTGTGTGGAACATTCAAAACATGGAAATAAGTTTCTGTATTTATATTTACAGTAGATACCCTCAGCATGTCTCTGTAACACATCGTCACATTCGTTTTCTGATGTTGAATGCAAACTGACAAAAAGTTGATTTATGCATCAAATTTAACAAACAAATTAATTATTTGAGAAGCAGAAGCTTGTGTTCAGAGGCTTCTTTTTGAAAATATTTTTGCAAGCCCACTTTAAAAAAAAAAAAAAGTTTTAAGCATATATTTTTATATGTCTTTACAATTTTAGCTGAATTATGGTATAAATGAATAATTAAATTGTAAGTATTATCTTACATTTATCTTTATTCCTTTGTAACACATTGTAGAACTGTTCAGAATGTAAACCTTTTCTTTTTACTGTAAATAGGTTGTTTCTATAATTTTATTTTTTAGAATGAGATTCTAAATTGAAGAATTGGAAGAGAAATATTTATATGAACTGAATCAGTTGTTCTCTTGCCATTTAATATCTTATAACCAAGGCTCTGGGAATATATGAACTGCCAAAGCTTTTGCTGCATATAGACGAATTGCATTTAATTTTTTGTTTTTTATATTAATATAAGATTGTCAATGCCAAAAGAGAAACCAGTTCTATTTTTTATTTCATTATAGCTTGTCATGATTATATTCATGTTTTGGCTTAAGCATGTCTGACCTAATATGTTTAGATGTGTTCATGTTTAGCTGAGGACATGATGAGCAATAAAACGGAAAGCTTTAAAGAGTTTCTCTTTGCTTTTGTGAGTCTTTTTAAGACATGTTGTGTTGTTGACTCAATGTGGGCTGCCTCATTTCCAACACTCTTCTTTCACCATATGTCTTTGTATATTAAAATAAAGTCTATCTACATAAAGATATAATTAAATAATTCGAGTTTCTTAAATTGTACTGTTGGTAAGGTGACGGGTCTTGTTGGCACATCGTGAAGAACACTTAGTGGTGTTTTTGACCAAATCTTTTAAATAAACAAATCATTCTTGTTCACTGACTCATATTCCTGGTTCACTGAGGTTTCTCTCTTATGAAGCCATGAGCTTTAGTTTGAAACATAAACTGCATTTGTGATGAAAACGCTTAATAGATTTGTAGCAAATTTAATAAAGATTTGGTGATTTTCTGTTGAATCAATGTAATGACTCGCTCATAACACGAGTTATATGCAGGGACGGATTATGACTTGCAAAGGCCCGGGGCCAATTATCTCCAAAGGCCCCACACACACATTTTAATGTGTGGAAAGAATGGAAAATATCTAAAAACCATTAGAACAGTGTTATATATTTTGTTGACTTGTGTACTTACACTATCCCAAATGTTTCCAAGAAAGTTTCAAATCCAGAGAAATAAGCAATTTTAACCAGGACACGGACCGTGTCCGTGCGTCGCCTATCAATGACATCATACGGTGTTACCCCTGATTTCCATGATTTTTTGTTTTGTAGAAACCATGGAAACACCAAAGATGCTTTAATATATGATGTGTTTTATTAGACAGGTGAGCAATTGTTTGGAGACATTCAGCGACAGAAAATGAATCATTGTTATATAGCTCTTAGTCTTATTGTTTAAATCTCATTTTCTTGATTTACCGCGAGTACCATGTTTTACCATGCCTAATATTGATCCACTTCACTGCAGTGTGAACAAGTGTCTCATAGTAGCCTCCTAGCGAATATATAACATAACTTTCAACAAACTCAAATGTACCTAATATGATAAAACAACCCGATTCCAAAAAAGTTGGGACACTGTACAAATTGTGAATAAAAAAGGAATGCAATAATTTACAAATCTCATAAACTTATATTTTATTCACAATAGAATATAGATAACATATCAGATGTTGAAAGTGAGACATTCTGAAATGTCATGCCAAATATTGTCTCATTTTGGATTTCATGAGAGCTACACATTCCAAAAAAGTTGGGACAGGTAGCAATAAGAGGCCGGAAAAGTTAAATGTACATACACTCACCTAAAGGATTATTAGGAACACCTGTTCAATTTCTCATTAATGCAATTATCTAATCAACCAATCACATGGCAGTTGCTTCAATGCATTTAGGGGTGTGGTCCTGGTCAAGACAATCTCCTGAACTCCAAACTGAATGTCAGAATGGGAAAGAAAGGTGATTTAAGCAATTTTGAGCGTGGCATGGTTGTTGGTGCCAGACAGGCCGGTCTGAGTATTTCACAATCTGCTCAGTTACTGGGATTTTCACGCACAACCATTTCTAGGGTTTACAAAGAATGGTGTGAAAAGGGAAAAAACATCCAGTATGCGGCAGTCATGTGGGCGAAAATGCCTTGTTGACGCTAGAGGTCAGAGGAGAATGGGCCGACTGATTCAAGCTGATAGAAGAGCAACTTTGACTGAAATAACCACTCGTTACAACCGAGGTATGCAGCAAAGCATTTGTGAAGCCACAACACACAACCTTGAGGCGGATGGGCTACAACAGCAGAAGACCCCACCGGGTACCACTCATCTCCACTACAAATAGGAAAAAGAGGCTAGAATTTGCACAAGCTCACCAAAATTGGACAGTTGAAGACTGGAAAAATGTTGCCTGGTCTGATGAGTCTCGATTTCTGTTGAGACATTCAGATGGTAGAGTCAGAATTTGGCGTAAACAGAATGAGAACATGGATCCATCATGCCTTGTTACCACTGTGCAGGCTGGTGGTGGTGGTGTAATGGTGTGGGGGATGTTTTCTTGGCACACTTTAGGCCCCTTAGTGCCAGTTGGGCATCGTTTAAATGCCACGGCCTACCTGAGCATTGTTTCTGACCATGTCCATCCCTTTATGACCACCATGTACCCATTCTCTGATGGCTACTTCCAGCAGGATAATGCACCATGTCACAAAACTCGAATCATTTCAAATTGGTTTCTTGAACATGACAATGAGTTCACTGTACTAAAATGGCCCCCACAGTCACCAGACCTCAACCCAATAGAGCATCTTTGGGATGTGGTGGAACGGGAGCTTCGTGCCCTGGATGTGCATCCCACAAATCTCCATCAACTGCAAGATGCTATCCTATCAATATGGGCCAACATTTCTAAAGAATGCTTTCAGCACCTTGTTGAATCAATGCCACATAGAATTAAGGCAGTTCTGAAGGTGAAAGGGGGTCAAACATAGTATTAGTATGGTGTTCCTAATAATCCTTTAGGTGAGTGTATAAGGAACAGCTGGAGGACCAATTTGCAACTTATTAGGTCAATTGGCAACATGATTGGGTATAAAAAGAGCCTCTCAGAGTGGCAGTGTCTCTCAGAAGTCAAGATAGGCAGAGGATCACCAATTCCCCCAATGCTGCGGCCAAAAATAGTGGCGCAATATCAGAAAGGAGTTTCTCAGAGAAAAATTGCAAAGAGTTTGAAGTTATCATCTACAGTGCATAATATCATCCAAAGATTCAGAGAATCTGGAACAATCTCTGTGTGTAAGGGTCAAGGCCGGAAAACCATACTGGATGCCCGTGATCTTCGGACCCTTAGACGGCACTGCATCACAGGAATGCTACTGTAATGGAAATCACAACATGTGCTCAGGAATACTTCCAGAAAACATTGTCGCTGAACACAATCCACCGTGCCATTCGCCGCTGCCGGCTAAAACTCTATAGGTCAAAAAAGAAGCCATATCTAAACATGATCCAGAAGCGCAGGCGTTTTCTCTGGGCCAAGGCTCATTTAAAATGGACTGCGGCAAAGTGGAAAACTGTTCTGTGGTCAGACCAATCAAAATTTGAAGTTCTTTTTGGAAAACTGGGACGCCATGTCATCCGGACTAAAGAGGACAAGAACAACCCAAGTTGTTGTCAGCGCTCAGTTCAGAAGCCTGCATCTCTGATGGGATGGGGTTGCATGAGTGCGTGTGGCATGGGCAGCTTACACATCTGGAAAGGCACCATCATCATCAATGCATCAATTACAACATCATTGCTGTGTAGAAGAAGGATCCGGGGACTGAAATGGCCAGCCTGCAGTCCAGATCTTTCACCCATAGAAAACATTTGGCGCATCATAAAGAGGAAGATGAGACAAAGAAGACCTAAGACAGTTGAGCAACTAGAAGCCTGTATTAGACAAGAATGGGACAACATTCCTATTCCTGAACTAGAGCAGCTTGTCTCCTCAGTCCCCAGACGTTTACAGACTGTTAGAAAAAGAAGAGGGGATGCCACACAGTGGGAAACATGGCCTTGTCCCAACTTTTTTGAGATGTGCTGATGCCATGAAATTTAAAATCAACTTATTTTTCCCTTAAAATGACACATTTTCTCAGTTTAAACATTTGATATGTCATCTATGTTGTATTCTGAATAAAACATTGCATTCTGTTTTCATTCACAATTTGTACAGTGTCCCAACGTTTTTGGAATCAGGTTTATATATGCTATTTATACAGAAATAAAAATGCTATTTTTTATTGAAATGCTTATCATTAACATTAATGAATGCCTGGCATACTTCTTTAGGTTATAATTGGTCTTTCCTGGTGCAAATGGCAATTAATAAATAATTTAGATGTTTTGTATGTATTTATTTATTTATTTATTTATTTTTACACATTTTGAAATCTTTTCCATACAGTGAAGTTTAATATCACTAAAGTTCAATACCTACCACAAAATCAGTCCATATAAAGCAATTCTATGGTCTAAGACTTAGTATTTAGAATGTGGACTGTTTTATGGTTTCTTTCTAGTGGTTATTTGTCATTTCAGGCACTTGACATCTGTCATTTTATGGAATAGAGCTCCAATTGTTTAAAAATTAAAGTTTAAAATTATAGCCTATTGGTTCAGAAGTTTTTTTAATAAAAAATACAGCATATTAGAATGATATCTGCATGATCATGTGGCACTGAAGACTGGAGTAATGATGATAAATTCAGCTTTCATCACAGGAATAAAAAAACATTTTACAATATCTTCACAACAGCTATTAGAAACTGTATTAATATTTCTTAATATTGTGTTTTCACTGTATTGTTTCAAATAGTGTTCACCATATAGTTTCAAAACTAACTGAAAATAATTTTAAACTTCGTAACATAAGAGGTCTTTAATGTTGTGTTTTGAGCCATTGCTTTGGCAAAGTATCTGTCAAACTAACTAAAATCGAAGGTGCAATATGTTGTAGTGCCCTTATCAAATTACAAAAGGCTACGATTTAATTAAACAAGTATGAAGTGCAGACTTTGCTCATGTTATGAGCTCAAGATCCAGTGTTTTCAGAGTGGCTCGTATCACAATTTTTAAATTTTAAATCATATACATGCTAAAACATACTCTATTGCTCTCTCTAGGCCCTTTTGGGATCATTTAGAATTTAGGCAAGAAAAAAAATTAGGCAATGTTTTTAGTCTCACTTATTTAGTCAACTTATAGAAATTGGTCAGTTATACTGTAATAATAAATAGTTGTTTTTCCAATAACTTTCACACAAAGAAGGGAGCTCAAATAGTGGTTCAAATAAATACAAAACAGGATGGGAAAAAGTTCAAAGTTCTGTTTTGGGGCCTTCTGTTTCTGTCTGTTTTGGAGTTTGGGGGCCTTCATATTCACATAGGGACCAACAGTAACAGAAGTACCAGGGAGTCCTCATAGTCCAAGAGCCTTGTTTAAAGGGGTGGTAAAACACATTCTTTCGAAGGCTTGATTGTGTTTGTGGGGTGCACATGTGTTCATGCATCGTTTCTAAAAAATTGCATTATTTTTCATATATTTTACCTTTATTCTACACTGCTCTGTCCCTCCTTGTAAAAACGGTCTGATGGTTTCCGGGTTCTATGAAGCCAGTCCCTCATGGGCTCAGATTGGTTAGCTGGCCCAGTGTGCTGTGATTCGCTAACCGCCTAGTGCACGTTTTTCGGAAACGTCACGCCCCTTACCTTTACTGGTAGTCTGTGCTTTGCTGAGCTGCTTTCCTGTAGCTCAAACAATAAGAGCGTGGTGCTAGCAACGCCAAGGTCATGGGTTCGATTCCCAGGGAAAGCAAGAACTGACAAAAATGTAAAAATGTGTACCTTGAATGCAATGTAAGTCACTTTGGATAAAAGCGTCTGCCAAATGCATAAATGTAAATGTAATGCTTTGGTAGTATTAGAAACAATGTTGATTCTAGCAAATATCTGTCACAAGAACTGTTAACCCAAAACGAACACTAAACGTTGGCTTTACTATAGTAGCCAAATCAAACACAGAAGCATGTTTAGCATGCCTGTAGACAAGCAATACATAAAAGCTCTAATCAAAGAATCATTTATACTAATTCCAAGTTCGCTGTTGAGATTTAAAAAAGTTTGTAGTGTTTGTTGGATAGCGTTAAGTATGAATGAGCATTTAACAAACTGGTTCGCAGAGCCAAACAGCGTTGTCATTTGTTTACTTCCTTGCTACAACGTACAATTAACAATACGAACTATTACAGGAAAACACATCGATGAAAAATAAATCATACTTACAGGTTGAGGCCCGTAAACAGCTTCTGTTTTTAGAGTTGGAACTGCTCCATCTTTCAGGACAAGCCGTTGTGCGAATCCTGCGTTGAACTGGCGAAGACTGTGGAAGCTTTCCTCCAAAAAATGTGCAGCACAGAGAGCGAGTAATAATTATGAGGGACCAAGTTAAAAATAAAATTTAACCATTGATCCCTAACTCCCCCCGTCCCTAGGAAGGATGAACAAAGTGGACGTTTCGTTGGCATTGCGGCAGCAACACTCCAGCCTACTAACTATACCACATCAGCTCTTCTCCAAAGCAATGAAAAATGGCCTCACCCTCCTTATTTAACATCCTTGGAGGAGGGGTTTATGTAAATATTGGGGTTGGTGATGTCAGCAACCCTGGAGGAATGTCTGTAGTCCCTACCGGCCGTTTGCTGTAGTCCTTAGAGATTGATTTCTTTGAACGTTGTAACTTTGCAGATGTTGTTTATGCTCAAACAGCAACATTACACACTAGCTAAAGTTAGAAAAGTGAAATCGTGTTTTACCACCCCTTTAAGAGGCCTTATACTATGGGGACACATACACTATCTGCCTTTACATGAACTTTAATGACATCCCATTCTTAATCCATAGGGTTTTAATATGGAGTTGGCCCACCTTTTGCAGCTATAACAGCATCAACTCTGTTGGCTTTCAAGGCTTTGAAAGGCTTTCAAGATTCAAGATTCAAGAGATTCAAGAGTTTTATTTGTCACATACACAGTTATATACAGAATATACAACCGGCAGTGAAATGTAAACCACAAGGTTTAGGAGACGGATGGATTTGTGACAGTACTTAAATCATAAAAATTATACGTAATTATAAATTTAATTTTAAAATACGTAATATGTAAATTAAATCATAATTTTAAAATGAAAACAATTTAATTTAATTTAATTTTATGTTTACCTGCATGTCATGTGATCAATTATTACTGACTAAATTGTATTATTGACGTAACTTATTCAGTTCTCAGGGGTTCTTCGAGTAAATATTAGGTTAAGACAAAAAGTTGGGAAATCGTTGCATTGCAAAATCCAACTCTAACCCTACATTTCAATGTGTTTCATGGTTAAATGACTGATTTGAGAAAAACAATGAATTATGAATAACTGCCATTGTGAGAATAACATGTACGAGTATTTTAAAACGTAATATAATCGGATTGCAAGTACTTTTTTGTAATCTGATTACGTAATAATCCAGATTACATGTAGCTAATCAGTTACTACCCACCACCACTGTCTGTTTATTATGGTGCCTGCCATTTTAAATGCCCGAGATCTGGATTCTGATTGGCTGTCAATGTTTTTATCGTTTATCAGTTTGAAAAAGTCGTTCTGAAAGTGATTCCAACGATATTGGTCCTCTGTGTCGTTATCATTTTAGCTGTGGTAATGACTCTGCTATTCATTTAAACTTTTTAAAACTGTATCGTTTTATGTATCGTCCTTGGTGTGAACGCTGTAAATGAATTGAAAGCGCTGGATGAAGTGGATATTCACCTGCAGCCCTTTGAGAAGGCTCAACACCTGCACATGCAAGCTTTTGAACGACTCATGTGACGCAGGTAATTTCAAGTATCAACACACTAACTGTAATATAAAAACAATAGCACCAAAAACTACCACGATAATATTTGTGAAGATAGCGAGGCTTATCATAGAGATTTGAGAGGTCGGCTAGTAAACACCATAGCATAGCATAGCAACCGCATAGCAACGCGCTAAACCCAATTCAAAACATAGCGACTGCATAACAACGCGCCTGCAATAACTGTCATGGCGGCGAACTACTAGTGTTATATTATTCTGTAATGCATTTTAAACATTTAATTATAACAACAACAACAACATGTACCACTTTTTAAGTGTGATTCAGTGACTGTTCAAGAATCAGTTAGTTTTGTGTACTGTTTATGGTGGGGTTGACTGACATGGCACGTGCTATGGCAAGCCGTTTTGACCTTTAATCAGTGGCGGCTGGTGCTACCAATTTTCAATAAATTGACATGTAGTAAAAATGGCATATAAATGCATCATAGTTTCCTAAATTTCAATAAGGACTTTGAAATGCAAACAGGGAAGACAATACAAGTTATGACTTACATCGCATCCAGCTATCCATGATACTTAATTATTTCTTCATTTGAACGCCTTGTGGAAGGATTTTTTGTAAAGATAAAACCAAATTTAAATTAATCTCAGAAGAGATATTGCGCCTACTTGAAAGTGGAGAACGGTCCAATCACACGCACAAGTATATGTCTCTGCAGGATAGTTATAGGAGTTACCAGATCAATGGGCGAGGCCATAACAGAGGGGCGTTTTCCACTGCGTTACCTGATCTGCCCACAGCACAGTGTGGGTAGGGTTTAGGGGTGGAGTCGGCTGAAGGGGATCATTTTCATTGCATGGTTTATAAACGCCCATGAGTTTGAAAACACCCAAGGCCAAACAATATTGATTGGCTCAATTCAAAAGTGGGAGGGTCTGGTAGCCTAGAAATCTAGACGCACCCTAGCGGCAGCAAATCTAATTTGTCGCGAGTATAGCCTAGCAACTCTCGGTAGACCTGCGATCTGGAAAAACCAAACTCTGGTCAGGCCAATCACATCGTGTATAGACTCGGTGGGCGGGCTTAACATAATGACAGCAGAGTTGCCGCGGTTCCGCGTGCTACTTGTAAAAGAAGCTGGCGAACAGCGGTCTTTCGAATCGGCTCTGGCCGCGACTCTGGAAGACTTATTGTTAAGCTTTTCTTTGAGAAAAGAAAAAAGAACGGCACTGAAGTTTCTTAAGAAAGGAAGATGTGTTCGGAGTTTTGCCGACCGGAAATGGCGAAAGTTTAATCTATCAACTAGCTCCGCTTCACCTTCTTCATTGCTCTGGTTGGTTGTAGCGCTAACCTATTGCGTGCAGAGGGAATTTGACAGACAAGTGTTTATCCCGCCCCTCAGATTTAGCCCTGCCAATGGTGAGTTCCCAGACCCAACATCTTGATGTGGATGAGAGCTCAGACTCAAGTGACATGCGTTTAAAAGAATTACAGACCTAACCCTAACGAAATACAAATTTTCATTTGTGTGCTAACATGACTACCAGTTGAATAGTATGTCTAAATAATGTTATTATTTATTAATTATATATTTAACATATTGAAGTAGCCTTCTTCTCTGGCTAACTGGGGCGCCACCCCCTATTGACAAGGCGCCACTGCTTTTAATCATTCCCAGGATGTGAATTTGAATTTGATATCAGAAATTAACATAGTGACAAACGAATTATTGATATAAAAATAATTTTTTTCTAGTAGCAATTAAATTGTTGATATCAAGAATAGACATTTGCAATTATCAAAATGTATTTCTGAAACGATGTGAAATTGGAATTAAGAAGTAAGAAATCAATTCTTGATATCAGTAATTAGGTGACATTTAACTAGTGAAAATACAATTACAGATGAATTATAGTTTTTACTAGTTGAAATTGATCATGAATTCATATTTCTGCGAGTGATGACGACGTCATTGTTGATATCAAGAATGAACATTTTTACTAGTGGAGATTTCCTGATATAAAAGATAGCTATTGTTACTAGTAAAAATCCCATTTCCGATATCAAGAATGAGCATTTTAACTATAGTAACAATTGAATGGTTGATATCAAGAATTCATATCCTGGGAATGAATAAAAGTCAAAACGGCTTGCCATACACGTGCTCCTCTATGAAACACCTGTTCTCTTTATGTTTCCAAATTGCACTGGATTAAAGCAGTTAATCATCGATAGGCTTAGTTATTTAAGCTCCAAATATCGCGGCTTGATACAGCAGATGCTTGCTGCCGTTATTTTGGTCATTAAATCTGAGCAGAAATGAACAGAACTTTGCTCTTTTGATGGCATCGGCCCATGTGGCCCTTTGTGACTTCACAGCTCTTTGCCTCTCAGACAAATAGGCATCTTGTAGCGTTTCCTCGATTGCTAGGCAACAGCTTGTTTGCACCCTAACTGGGGTGGACGGCATGAATGAACCCAGTGTTCAGGAAGTCGCTTGGTATGACATCACTAGCTTTGAGCAAAATAAATAAATAAAGCAGCACGTGGGTCGCGACACAGACACATTTCCCCCCATTTATTTGCGCTATTGCAGATATGCTGTGAGTCATATGCCCTTTATCTCGGATTAGATAATCTAATCAGATCTCATGCACAATAACCATGAAGGGCTAGAGAACAAATAACGTGCATGTTTTCACTGGATGGGAATTTCATTCAACACTGTGTTACTGTAGAGTCTTTTCTAACCAGTTTTCCTTGACATATTTGAGTAAGATTGTGTAAAACTGGAAAGGAGCCCAGCGAATGACTTAACCAGAGTGTTTGATCTACAGCACACCATGTAGTTTGGTAGTAGTGACATCATAGTGTAATAATAGGCAACGAAGGTCAATTTTAATAAGTTCCTTGTATAATGAAACATTGATGGACATTAACAGCAAATTACTATGACCTCAGCCTCTGCTTAATGCAGAAACGTGACATGGACATTTGTGCATGATTGATCCGACAGGATATTACATGGTAATCTTGCTTCAAATGGGTTTTCATGAGTTAGGTTTGTGGAAAAGGCCACCCGTTGTATTGCGTCGTGTGGCGCGGCAGCCTGCCTGCGTGGCAGTAATCACTGCAGACCTGCAGCTTGTGTAAAGAAGGCCTTATTCAAATAGAAATAACATGTCACACCCCTGACCAACAGTAAATACTTGTTTTGATCGAATAATGCTGCGTTTGTACAGTAGCCGGGACTACTGCATCATAGAGCGGGAGACATTAGTCACCTTCCCAGGGTTCAAGTGGACTGCTTATTACCTCATCAAAAAGCTAAAAACATTTAATAAGTCAATCAAACTGAGTAACACTCATTAACCAAGATGCTTAAACAACATGCTTCTGAAATTTGTCATTGGATTTTAACAGTTTATTCTGTCAAAAATTGCGATAAAGGCCTAGAAAGTTAAAGGCACAATATGTAATTTTTTCCCACTAGAGGTCGCTTATTCCAAACAAAGCTGTAGCTTGATGATGCCTTGATTTCGCGGAATTGTTGTCTGCACCTCTACATCCGGTGGAAAAAAATCCAACGTGACTCTGGCAGAAATCATATTCATGGATGACTGAATGTGTTAAAGATTTATTAACATTACTGTAGTATGAAGCAGGGTGGGGCTGAAAACCTTTGGAGCGGAACGAGGCCGCTGGAGCGATGGCTAATGAGAGACAAGTGCGACACACGGCTCAAAAGCAGGTGAGCTTTTATTATGCCGCTGACGAGCGCTTCCGCTTTTTCCGCTCATGCGTATGTGGGGTATTTTATCATAGTAGATACATTTGAGTGTGTTGAAAGTTGTGTTATAATGCTACTCTGTGCGCTCACTCTGCGGCTGCTATGAGACACTTGTTCACACTGCAGTGAGCTGGATCAATATTAGGCACTCGCAGTAAATCAAGAAAATGAGATTTAAACAATAAGACTAACTGTGTTGAGCTGTATAACGATGATTAGTTTTCCAAACAGTTGCTCACCTGTCTAATAAAACACATAATATATTAAAGCATCTTTGGTGTTTCCATGGTTTCTACAAAACAAAAAATCATGGAAATCAGGGGTAACACCGGTATGATGTCATTGATAGGCGACGCATGGACACGGTCCGTGTCCTGGTTAAAATTGCTTATTTCTCTGGATTTAAACATTCTTGGAAAATTTGGGGATAATGTAAGTACACAAGTCAAAATATATAACATTGTTCTAGTGGTTTTTGATATTTTAATCAATTTATTTTTTTACATATTGTACCTTTTAAAGCAATGTTTGCTTTGAATAAACACTCTGGTTTAAAAGTTTTTTTTTTTTAAATAATACTTTTTATTGAGCAAGGATGCATTCAGTTGATCAAACGTGACAGGTAAAGATTTGTATTTATTATTTAAAATTTGAATTTTCTATTCATCAAAAAAAATGTATTGCAACAAAAATATCATGCAGTTAAAGGTGCTGTATGTACGTTTTTGACCGTACTAAAGCATAAAAATACCATCATATGTTTGCAAATATTTCGGAAACATGCTGAGTTCACATACTCGTTTCTCTGAACACTGGTACAGCCAGTTATTCTACTTTGAAATGTGCGTGTCGGAATGTCTGTTTTTGTTTTGGTCTGTGCGATACCACACGCTGCAAGTTTACCCAATAGTATTTCGACACCCTATGTTGCCATGCAGTCGAAAACACAGCGTATTGCAGCCATGGAAGCCAGAACAAACTGGATCAGAGATCACAGATTCTACCCGACCCAAAAAGCCTCGGCATCCATCTAAAAATCTCTGTGAAAGAGAGCATATTAAAACGTGGATAAATCAACTCATCAACTGACAGTGTGTGAGTCTCCTCGCCTTCCATTGTCAATTGCGCTTGTTCCTGTTGCGTGTCCTCATTCTGGCAACCCACGTGAGCGTCAAATCTGAGAAGGAGGGGGCGGGGCAAACAATATTTTAAATTTGGACAGCAGTACCCATTTCAACCACTAGCTGTCAATCTTACATACAGCATTAAAAATATCAACTGTTTTTAAATATGAAGTTCTGTCATGAAACTCTAGATGGTGTAGGCTGAGAGGTCCTTAACTCAATCTGCTTGAAATCATTCTCTATAGCGCACAACTGATTGGTTCCTGCTGTATCAGTAGCCAATGAGCTCACTGCTCAACCTTCAAATACTTGGTCGGCATTTGCTGTAACAGTTGCAGCGTGCTTTTAGAAAGCCTCCACCTTCCCCAGCTCCACCTGTATATCTGCTGTGGGTAACTCATGTATGCTATATTGTGCAGCAGCAGCATGTCTTACTTGCTCACAGCAGTGTGTCGTGTGTTCTGGCAGTAGCGAGTTCTGTGCTTGCTCTGCAGCAGAAATAACAGCAGCAGCAGCGTAGCAGATCTATTCTGCCAAGACCAAATACATTAACATTGTCATATCTGTTACCATGCCAAATACTCAGAGAGTTGTCATGACAGAACTTGTATAATAATAAGAAATGTTTCTTCAGCATCAAATCAGCATATTACAATGATTTCTGACTGAAGACTGGAGTAATGATGCTGAAAATTCAGCTTTGCATCACAGGAATAAATTACATTTTACAATATATTAAAATAGAAAATCATTATGTCATTAAATTATTACTGTATTTTTGATCAAAGGAATGGAGCCCTAGTGAGCAGGACAGACAAAAACAAAAACATAAAAAAATAAAAAAATAAAAAAATAAAATAAAAAAATGACTGACCCCAAAATTTAAATGGAAGTCTATTTTATTTCTTTGTTTATTTGCCCTATATAAGGGCAACAAGTGTACACGTTTAGATTTCATAGAAGTTTCAAATCAGCTTTTTTCTGGTTCATGTAAGTAGTCCTGGTGTGTTATTTTTTAAAATATTTTCTTGTCTATCAGTAAAGATATCAGTAAAGTCTATCAGTTCTTGTCTATCAGTCTATGAGCTCAAGAATGTATGTATTACATTGATAAAACAATAAATACAAAGTTTTAGTGTGCATAACCATTTACAGTATTAGTAAATACATTTGCATGTGTTAATATAATATCACATAGATCAAATTAAACAATTCAAGTGCAGGACAAAGTGCAAAAAGTACAAAAGTAAGCTTTGAATCAAATATCTCTGGAGGTAATAGTCAATAATGATGAATGGGATTGTTTTGCGCTTTCGCCCCCTGGTGGCAAAAAATGCTGTGTTCATATGCTTGATTGAATCCTCAAATGTAGTCTTTGATATTAGCTGACAGAAGCCTCCGGCGGTTCTTGTTCTCTTTGTCTCCTCCCGTACAATCGAACACCTCTCCATGTGGCAAACTCAAATAATTTGAATCTCAAATTACAGCTGAGATGTACCTGTTGCTGTCATTAACAGAACAGTTCAACCAAAATGAAAATGATGCAATTATTCCCTCCCTCTCTTGACATTTCAAACCAGCATGCTGTTATTTCCCCCATTTGAACACAACATTTGAAATACTTGAGGAATCTTCATGCAGCTCTTTAAAATAGTTAATAGTTTAGGTGAACTATTATTTTGGGGTTTAGTTGTTTTTATAGGATTCATTCTGTTTTTCCTTTCCAACTATGAATAATATGTCTAATAGTTGCACTTATAGTCTCAAGACTGGGAAAAATAACAACATTTGACATTGGTTTATTATTAATACAGTATTTCATGCAACAAGTGGTAGATGATGAAAAAAGGTGCGCATGTCCCTCTCAGCCTGTAGAGGGTTGTCCAGTCATAGAGAATATGAGGCAAATAATATGTCATCATATAGGATCTCTGGACATTGGACTTTTGAGCTCAATAGTTCCTTAAAGAATAATTATTTATAATGAATACTCACATGAGTTATTAAGAGGGGGAAGTCAAGTCATTTAATGTAGTGTATTTAAAAATCTATATATTTTTAATATTATGAATATGCTTTGCACACCAGAATTGACACGCCACGTCATTGACCCAAATACTGGTAAAAGGTACCAATGAACACTTTTTGGCATACCATAAAAATAACAAGTAGCCAACAATTATGCTATCTATCTTATATTGAAAAACATGCAGCCTACCAAAATTTCTTTAGCAGTAGAAATTAAATCTTATTGTAGTTTTGAAATCTAGGTACCGTTTTAAAATTACGCAAGCGTGAGGCATGCAAGCAAACTTTTTCTTTGACTATTTGTTTTTTTTTAGACAATAACATTATACTCTGATACACTGTATTTCCTGGCACACTTGTTTTATTTGGCGCCACCTAGTCTCGCGTAGCCAGACCTTCAGACTGACGGCAGAAGGTCTGGACTCTTTCGCAGCTTTCATTGGTCAAGGACCGCCCAAGAGGACGTTTGACTGACATGTAACTGTAAACCAATCACAGTTCGTTTTGTTCTGCGTCATGTTTATGGCCGTGAAAATGTAAAGTTTATGTCCCTGCAATAACAGACCAGCGTGCGTCTATAAATCATACATTTAAGAACATTGTGAAAGTTAACTGCAAAAATGGAGGCGGCGAACTTCACATACTTTTGAAAATCTAGCGTTCAGTTGATCCTGGTAAGCGCTCATTGTCACAGATGTAAACAGGACGGCGTTCTTCTTCCACGAGGGAGTTTGGCATCAGGGCATTTGTTTACAGACGGACCGTTAAAAAACGCAATACACTCGTCTCGTGGACATCCTGTAGATTTCAACCAACCAGATGAGGACTTCGAAACTCCTGAAATGTTTCCAGAAAAGTGTGCCTTATGCATCAGACGTCTGAAGCTGAGACTAGGCGCCACCTATTGTTGCGGGTATATTATTGACATGTAAAAGTCTAGACCCTGAATATAAGACAAACCTATTTTTTCAGATGTATTTCTAAGAATAAAACATTGTTTTATATTCTGAACAATCTGGTAATTTACAAAAAATATTAATCTCCAATGTGCGTTCACACAACAACACCTGCTTTCGGGTCAGCACAACACGCATGTGTCGTGGTGCTCCCGTAAACACACATTGGAGAATCATATTTTGTAAAGAAAATGGTAAATTATGTTTTTTTTGTTTTTTTTTGCACAAACAAAGCACTAACGTTGCTTCATAAAATGTATGTTAAACCACTGGAGTTATGTAATGATGTCTTTACTACCTTACTGGGGTAGCTGGGACAGAAAGCTCTCAGATTTAATTAAAAAGATCTTCATTTGTGTTCCGAAGAGGGTTTGGAACGACATGAGGGTGAGTAATTCATGACAGAATTTTCATTTTTGAGTGAACTATCCCTTTAATGCAGGAAATTTATTTGACCTAACATGTAAATAATGGGAAAATCCTGAGTGATTCATTAAGAATTATTTTTGATGCAACTCCAAGACACAACCCTGTAAATTCAGATCTATTGGTATCCAGCAGGCCTGAAGAAGCAGACCATCAAACAGCTCCTCAAATCAGGCTGATTGTACCAAAGGAGAGTGCAGCTTAAGTGAACAATGAACATTTCATTTGGAGGTGTTTCTCTGTCCTCTTTATGCCCTCTGCAGGTCATTATTTCCAACATTAAGCGCAAATCCATCGCCTGTGAGGCTGCAGTTTTCATCAGCTTTGAAGTAGTTCTATAGCCGCGCTCATTATCGACAGGCCGAACTCCCACCGCACATGCGCCTTCCGCCCACCCGCATGTGCGCTTTACTTTTTTCCTGCCTGTTTACTTTACATAATGTTTATCTCTACAGGCTGTGAATGTGAATATCATATAAATTACAGCATGCTGGGGCTGTGCTTCGGGAGATTATCTTTCACCTTGTTTAAATTACTTTTGTCAGTTTGCCATAATGAAGTAGAAAATGACATGCATATACTGTATACATAAGCATTGTTGCAGTATTCAGATTAATTACAAGAAAAAATCCAGGAATTTCCTTTTTGCAGTGCAAAAAGATTATTACACATTACGCAAATGGTCAAAACACAAGGCAAACAGGGAAATCCAGGGGTCCGTTCTTCGTATGTCGCTGACTCAGTTTGCTGGATTTGATTGTTGACGATTTGGCATGATCCAAGTTTGTTTGGTTCTTCGATGCTCACCCTGGACTTGCTGACATAGCAACAGGTCCGTAAACTTAAACCTTCTCGGGAGCAGCTTATTTCATGTAAACAGGATTAGATTGCATCCTGAGGTGATACTTAAAATCTGTCCCAGCCACTGCTACTTTATTACAAGAGTTCATTATTGAACCTAGGGGAATAATGTTTTTAAATATTAATAATATAAAAATGTATTTGAAAATAATATTATAATGCTGTGTATAATACTATAGACACAGCCACTTGATTGAGAGATTTATTTGTGATGGAATAATTACTTTATAATGTTATTGCAGTCTTACACACATGTTGTACAGTTAATCTGAGCCATGCATTCATTTGAGTGGTGACGGATATTATGGGATGGCTTGATGCAGCGCAGGAGGAGCAGATAACATTATCTTGACCCTTAAGAAACTTTAATTAACGTTACAAACCTGCTTCAAACTGAATTAAAAATTAAATGAATTGCTAATTACAACATTTAAATAAAAATGTAAAGGGTGTACAAATAGTATAAAATCGTGAATATAAATAATTGGGAATCATGTAAAAAAAAAAAACTGCACATTTCATTTACCTTTTATAACTTTTATAAAAGTTTTTAAATCACCAGGTGTCATTTTTAAATTATATGATGTCACTACGTTGCTGTCTTGACACCAGCCAATCGCTGCTTTACTGAATGTGGTTTCGAGTATCTCTTCAGGGAACACAAGATCTTAGATAACTTAATCCAGATATTTTAATCCAATCTGCAAATTCATTTGAAGAACCAAATTAGCCAGAGATCAGTTATCACGATTAAAAGATCTGGGATCTGTCAAATCATCTCAGATGTATTAAGCTTAACAAGATGGCGCCGCCGTGTTCGGTCACCGTTCAGGTCGCTCCGACTGTGAGACTGTGCTTTTATTTATTATTTTACTCTCTTTTGCTCTCAATTTTTACAAATTTATCATCTGCATTGATCTGCTATGACAGCAAAACTCTTTTGGACATTGGTTACCGCTACACTGGACTGTTTCAGGACACTTTCACCGATCCTCTGTGGCCATCTGAGATTCTTTGGAACGCCGAGTTGAACAATGGCCAGACGGGTCAACGGCGAAGAATCAAGAAACACTGCGGGAAACGCGCGGGGATCCGTAACAGACTGAGAAAAAGGGCATTCAGCCCACCTCTCCCGAGCATTCTGCTCGCAAATGTCCAATCCTTGGAGAATAAGATGGACGATCTTAGAGCCAGGATAAGTTTTCAACGGGACATGAGAGACTGTAACATCTATTGTTTGTCTGAAACATGGCTCACGCCCGCGGTCCCGGACACAGCTGTGATGCCGTCTGAGAACTTCTCTGTTTTTCGGATGGACAGAACAGCCGAGGCCGGTAAATCTAAAGGCGGTGGAGTATGTTTCATGATCAACAAGAAATGGTGCGATCCCAGGAACATCTCCATTCTTTCGCGATCCTGCTCGCCTCATCTGGAACATTTAACAATCATTTGCCGCCCATTCTATCTGCCGAGGGAGTTTTCTGCGGTCATCGCCACTGCTGTTTACATTCCACCACAGGCAGACACAGGGCTGGCTTTATCTGGCCTTAAACAAACACCCCGATGCTGCTTTCATCGTCGCGGGCGATTTTAACAAAGCAAACCTAAAGAAAGTCTTGCCAAATTTTCACCAGCACGTCTCCTGTCCTACACGAGGAGCAAACACACTGGATCATAGCTACTCTTTGTTTAAGAACGCCTATAAAGCTTGTTCACTGCCAGCTTTCGGCAAATCGGACCATGCCGCCATTTTCCTCACACCTGAATACAGACAAAGGCTCGTTCAGGAACCCCCGGTGAGGCGGGAAGTTAAACGCTGGTCACCCCATTCAGAGACCGCGCTACAGGCAGCTCTTGATGACATCGACTGGGACATGTTCCGGGCGAGTTCATCTGACGTCAGCGAGTTCACGGATGTGGCGCTTTGCTTCATCAACACGCTTACAGAGCAAGCCACACAAACAATAACAATAACGTCCTTCTCAAATCAGAAACCGTGGGTGGACAATTCAATCCACATGCTGCAGTGAACACACGCACTGCCGCATACAACGCCGGTCTCCTATCGGGGAACATGACTGAATACAGATCGTCCTGCTATGCTCTCCGACGCCGCCGTTAAAGCCGCAAAGCTCCGTTATAAAGATCGAGTGGAGTCTCATTTCCAACTCAACAACTCCCGGCGCATGTGGCAGGGACTGAGGACCATCAGTGCTTTTGGATCTAAATCCTCTGCAGAGGTGAGAGCTGATCCATTGCTTATGAACGAGTTAAACTCTTTCTACGCTCGCTTTGACTGTAATCGCGGCAGCGCGACTCCGCCAAGTGACGCGTCAGAGGGAATCACTCAGAACAACAACAACCACATGATCTCTGTCTTGGAGGATGAAGTTCGGAGGGCACTCAAGCATGTGGACGTCAGGAAAGCTGCTGGGCCGGATGGTATTTCAGGTCGTGTTCTGCGGTCCTGTGCTGATCAGCTCGCCGGGTTGTTTACATCCATTACTTTCACTACATCTGTGGTCCCCACCTCCTTCAAAAAATCCACCATCATCCCTGTCCCTAAGAACAGTAAACCCTCTTGCCTAAATGACTATCGTCCAGTGGCTCTCATGTCTATAGTCATGAAGGTCTTTGAGAGACTCATTAAAAACACCATTTGCGCCTTCATTCCTGACACTTTGGACCCTCTTCAGTTTGCCTATCGTCCCAATAGATCGACTGAAGATGCCATCTCTCATGTCCTCCACTCCTCCCTCACTCACATCGACAGCAAAAGTGGGAACTACGTAAGGCTGCTATTTATTGACTATAGCTCAGCCTTTAACACTATAGTTCTCATTAAGCTAACCACCAAACTCCTGGATCTCGGCCTGAATTCTTCTCTCTGCCACTGGATTGAAGACTTCCTCACTGGCAGGCCTCAGGTGGTGAGAGTAGGCCAGTTCACCTCCACCTCCATCACCCTGAGTGTGGGAGCTCCACAGGGCTGTGTCCTGAGTCCCCTGCTCTACTCTCTCTACACACATGACTGTTTGTCCACACACAGCTCCACCTCTATCATCAAATTTGCTGATGATACTGTTGTCCTGGGCCTCATTTCCAACAACAATGAGACGGCATACTTGGACGAGGTGGAGCAACTAACATCATGGTGCCAGGACAACTGTCTCTCTCTGAAAGTTGGCAAGACCAAAGAACTGATTGTGGACTTCAGGAAGAGACAGCAACGGACATACTCCCCTCTCATGATCAGTGGGTCACCAGTAGAGAGAGTGAGCAGCTTCAAGTACCTGGGTGTAAACATCTCAGAGGACCTGACTTGGACTGCACACATTCAGACACAGGTGAAAAAAGCCAGGCATAGACTGTACCACCTGTGCCAGCTGAGGAAATTCAGGGTTTCACCAGCTATCCTGAAAACTTTCTATTTAGGGGCGATAGAAAGTGTATTAACTCACAGCGTGGTATGGGAACAGCACCAGTCATGACTGCAAAGCCCTGCAAAGAGTCGTGCGCTTATCCGAGCATATCTCAGGGTCAGCTTTCCCGTCTCTGCAGGACGTCTACACCAAACGCTGCAAAGGTAGAGCTACTAAAATCATCAAGGACTCTAATCACCCTGCAAACCCTCATTTCACGCTGCTGCCATCTGGTAAGCGCTTCCGAAGCCTGCTGATACAGTTACAGTTAGTAAAACCCGCCCATGCTGTGAACCCGCTGATACAGTGAACCCGCTGTGAACCTGCTGATACAGTGAACCCGCTGATACAGTGAACCCGCTGATACAGTGAACCCGCTGTGAACCCGCTGATACAGTGAACCCGCTGATACAGTGAACCCGCTGATACAGTGAACCCGCTGATACAGTGAACCCGCTGATACAGTGAACCCGCTGTGAACCCGCTGATACAGTGAACCCGCTGATACAGTAAACCTGCCGTTGTCTGCTAACAAAAGAACAAGAAAAAAATCACTGTGCTCTTGGCTGAATACCTTTGTAGCTTTATTATGTATCAGTGTATATTTAATTAATTTGAAGAATACTGTTTTTAGATAAATTAATAATCGTCCACCCCTAGTTCAGCTGTCTTTGTTTACCTGATGTTCTTGATGTTAAGTTTTAGGTTGATATGACTAAATGTTACCAAGTCAAGCAAAGAGTTTTTGGTATTTAAATATTGGCATTACATGTTTTGTTTGTTTACATTGATGTTAAAATTATATTGTCAGATTTGTGACATACATTTTGCTGAAACACTGCTAGTCACTTTCAGAAGTCGTAGTGATGCTTTCTTTTCCCAGAAAGAATGTGAAACGCATAAATGGTATCATGCTCAGTTTTTAAATATTTTTTTAATATAATTTAAATAGATTTTACACACTTAAAGCAAAATCGTATCACATATCGAATATCGCATTATTTAACAAGGTATTGCATATCACTTATATATATATATATATATATATATATATATATATATATATATATATATATATATATATATATATATATATATATATAACCAATCACATGGCAGTTGCTTCAGTGCATTTAGGGGTGTGGTCCTGGTCAAGACATCAGAATGGGAAAGAAAGGTGATTTAAGCAATTTTGAGCATGGCATGGTTGTTGGTGCCAGACGGGCCGGTCTGAGTATTTCACAATCTGCTCAGTTACTGGGATTTTCACGCACAACCATTTCTAGGGTTTACAAAGAATGGTGTGAAAATGCATGCGGTAGTCCTGTGGGCGAAAATGCCTTGTTGATGCTAGAGGTCAGAGGAGAATGGGCTGACTGATTCAAGCTGATAGAAGAGCAACTTTGACTGAAATAACCACTCGTTACAACCGAGGTATGCAGCAAAGCATTTGTGAAGCCACAACACGCACAACCTTGAGGCGGATGGACTACAACAGCAGAAGACCCCACCGGTACCACTCATCTCCACTACAAATAGGAAAAAGAGGCTACAATTTGCACAAGCTCACCAAAATTGGACAGTTGAAGACTGGAAAAATGTTGCCTGGTCTGATGAGTCTCGATTTCTGTTGAGACATTCAGATGGTAGAGTCAGAATTTGGCGTAAACAGAATGAGAACATGGATCCATCATGCCTTCTTACCACTGTGCAGGCTGTAATGGTGTGGGGGATGTTTTCTTGGCACACTTTAGGCCCCTTAGTGCCAGTTGGGCATCGTTTAAATGCCACGGCCTACCTGAGCATTGTTTCTGACCATGTCCATCCCTTTATGACCACCATGTACCCATTCTCTGATGGCTACTTCCAGCTGGATAATGCACCATGTCACAAAGCTCGAATCATTTCAAATTGGTTTCTTGAACATGACAATGAGTTCACTGTACTAAAATGGCCCCCACAGTCACCAGATCTCAACCCAATAGAGCATCTTTGGGATGTGGTGGAACGGGAGCTTCGTGCCCTGGATGTGCATCCCACAAATCTCCATCAACTGCAAGATGCTATCCTATCAATATGGGCCAACATTTCTAAAGAATGCTTTCAGCACCTTGTTGAATCAATGCCATGCAGAATTAAGGCAGTTCTGAAGGCGAAAGGGGGTCAAACACAGTATTAGTATGGTGTTCCTAATAATCCTTTAGGTGAGTGTATATATTAGTAAAATGCTAAATATAAGCTCTTGCTATTGCTCTTTCATTAGCGCTCTCAAACTTTTGGACCCCATTGTGTGTGACATATAGACTCTTTGCCTTATAATGAGTATTGAGATACGGTAGTAATCCAGTTCACTGTCTGCTAGTTAGATTTCCCCCTCGCTGTCATTACGGAGACAGAGATGTCCAATTATGTGAGAGAAAGCAGACAAAGACATGTAACCGCCTTCTTCAGTGCAGCCCGTGATATCTGTAATTCTCCAGCTGAGTGATTCATGTTATGGTCTTTTCATTGCCTCTGCTGCTGGTGGAGCCAGTTTGTAATAGTGTGTTGTGCATTGATCTGTACATTTCCTGTGATTCGTCCACTCTCTGACTTAAACTGGTTTTGTATGCAGACCGCCTGCTTTGTGCTTCTGAAATATATTGATTTGTTTAGCACAGCAAGGGAAATTAAATAGGAAGGTATGTCCTTATATCCTCTCTGACAAGACCAGCTTATACCAGCACAAATTCTCATGCTGGTTTGGTGAGTTTAACCATGTTGTTCACCAACATTTTAGTTCTATACAGAGTGTTTGGAAATAAAACAATTGTTCCGTCTTTTCTTACTAGACAATTCAGTCTGATAATTTAAGAGAATCTCTAGTGAAGCAGCATCTTTAAAAGACTCCCTCTGCTATAAACTACAGTGCAAACATTTCCGACATTTGGAGGGAAAGACCGGATGATCTCTACACACTCATATGTTGTGCAGTGCCAGAGCCATCTGTGCTGCCATCCTCCCTCAGAGTCTTACACACCTAACACAGATGATCTGATTGGTGTTCATCGATTATCATACCAAAGCTCTTGTATACAAATGAATATGGCATTAAACATGCGTTAAATGCGCCATCTGCTACGTTTAGCAGTAAAATGTAAGTACCCACTTTTGAAATATTCAGTATATTCATATTCAAGAGTTTGAGATGTTTGTTGCATCTAAATTAGATTTTTGACAAAATTTAAGTCAAAAGTTTGTGTAATTTTAGGATATCCAGAATCCAGAAAATATGAAAAATAAAGTTTTACTCTGTAAGTCTATAGATTTGTTCATATTTATATACTGCAGTGCACATTAGTTTCGTTTTTGCATTTTTTTGCAAACTTAGATTTTCGTCATAGTTGCAGTGTCATTTTGATTTGCAAATGCAAGTTTTTATAGATTTTCCTCATAGTTGCATTGCTTTTTTATTCTTTTGCGATTAAATCTAAGTTTCGTTTTTGCATTCTTTGACAAACGTATGTTTTTATATAGATTTTCATTATGTTGCAAATAAATGTACGTTTTTATATAGAATTTCATCATAGTTGCAGTGCCATTTTCATTCTTTTGCAATGTAAGTTTTGTAGTTATTTCTCTAGTTTTTCACAATGGTTTTCATTAGCAATAACGACTTTGCTTCTACCAATGTTGGCTACTCTAGTTGTTCTGCTATGGAGGCATCATTGCAAACATTCCTTAGAGATTTCGATCGGCACGTGCATCAACAGATCATACAGCTGCACAGTGACGGATCTGCCAAGTCCAAATCACATGTTTTCCCACTGTTCAAATTGTCATCCATTGCATTCATGAGGTCTCTTGACACACACACACACACACACACACACACACACACACACACATACAGACATTAAAGTGAAGTGAGTGGGAAGCTTAATTATACAGGCTCTTATCTGTTTTTTGTTTTTTTTTAACACGGCCTTTTAATGTGTGTAATTAGTGGCATCCCAAATCATTTCAAGCAATCAGCTGTCCCTCCAGCAGCGTATAGTCATTATGCTCTTAATAAGAAAAAAAGCATAGCTTTGAGAGAAGGGAAATTGATGAGAAGTTTGGTTTTATGTTCATAAAGAGTTAAAGATGAGCCTCCATTAGTGTAATAAACAACCTATGAGCCCAGTGATATTTCCACTAATAATCAAAAGTAGCTTACAATTTCTAAGAAATAATTAAAATGAATTTGCTGTATTATTGTGGCTATTTTCTATTTTTCCATGTTCCAGGGAAGAAAATTATTAAAAGTAGCATTATAGCACACACATAGAAGCCATAATAATAGAGCATGATCATGGACAGCTTTTTCTCTTTGAGGGCAGTACATGATCTCATTGGTAAGAAGAAGCAAGTTTAATGGCATGTCTAGTACAGATGGATCATTGTGTGTTTTTCATGAAGAGCTGCTCCTGTGGACGTCCATCACAACTTCAGTGCTCCTATGTAACGTGTCCTCCAGGGCTGTGACCTTTTCTTCTCATTTTAATGAATCATTCAGTCAGGCCTGACTCTTAGTGGCCTTAATGTTTGTGATCCCGACTTTATTAGAACGAAGAGAACATCTATCTGCTGTAACTAGCCGAGCCATCAAGGGCTGTCTTCTTTTCAAGGCTAAAAAAACCTAGTAAGCTTGCTGTATGTTGCACGTCTAAAGGATACATGCGACGCTGCATAAAATATGTTCATATTGAGGTATCTTACAAGGCAGCATTATCCTTTTCGGAGTGTCTATTTACACCAAGTGCAAATAGTGTGCCTTGTTGGCAAGTGCTATTCGCACTAGCTCCGTCTAACAATGCCTGGTTGGGCCAAACAAGATTTTAAAAAAAGACATGTATTTCAGCGTCTTCAGTGGCGTAGTCAGTAAAGCATAAGGCTTAATGTTCTAGATTTTGACACGATCAACCCGGTTCGAATCCACCTTTTGCCGAACTCGCTCTTCTCCTTTTTCCCATTACAAATCACATCGGAAAGGCATCTACTTTCAATAAAATTAAGAAAATGTTCTAAAAATGGAAATAAAGTATGAAATGTTTAATAATAAAAGCATTTATTGGGTAGGGTTAGGGGTCGGTGTAGGGAGGGCTTTTATTGTCCCATTAAGGCATCCATTTAATCATTTTAATAAATATAATCATTTACACTCTGTTATTATTGCATCAACAATACTGCATCAAAAATACTGAGGTGCAAATAGTATGCATCTGTAAAAATAAAGTATAAATTGCATGTAATTACTATTTACACATATTGCAAAAAAACTGCTACTTTTATATGGTGTAAGTAGAATATATCACTATTTTCACTTAGTAAATAGCATCTACAGCTATTTGCACTTAGAGTAAATATCATCTATCGCTAAGATACAAGCCCGATTCCAAAAAAGTTGGGACACTGTACAAATTGTGAATAACAGAATGCAATGATGTGGAAGTTTCAAATTTCAATATTTTATTCAGAATACAACATAGATGACATATCAAATGTTTAAACTGAGAAAATGTATCATTTTAAGGGAAAAATAAGTTGATTTTAAATTTCATGGCATCAACACATCTCAAAAAAGTTGGGACAAGGCCATGTTTCCCACTGTGTGGCATCCCCTCTTCTTTTTCTAACAGTCTGCAAACGTCTGGGGACTGAGGAGACAAGTTGCTCAAGTTTAGGAATAGGAATGTTGTCCCATTCTTGTCTAATACAGGCTTCTAGTTGCTCAACTGTCTTAGGTCTTCTTTGTCTCATCTTCCTCTTTATGATGTGCCAAATGTTTTCTATGGGTGAAAGATCTGGACTGCAGGCTGGCCATTTCAGTCCCCGGATCCTTCTTCTACGCAGCAATGATGTTGTAATTGATGCAGTATGTGGTCTGGCATTGTCATGTTGGAAAATGCAAGCTCTTCCCTGAAAGAGACGACGTCTGGATGGGAGCATATGTTGTTCTAGAACTTGGATATACCTTTCAGCATTGATGGTGCCTTTCCAGATGTGTAAGCTGCCCATGCCACACGCACTCATGCAACCCCATCCCATCAGAGATGCAGGCTTCTGAACTGAGCGCTGAGAACAACTTGGGTTGTCCTTGTCCTCTTTAGTCCGGATGACATGGCGTCCCAGTTTTCCAAAAAGAACTTGAAATTTTGATTGGTCTGACCACAGAACAGTTTTCCACTTTGCCACAGTCCATTTTAAATGAGCCTTGGCCCAGAGAAAACGCCTGCGCTTCTGGATCATGTTTAGATATGGCTTCTTTTTTGACCTATAGAGTTTTAGCGGCAGCGGCGAATGGCACGTGGTGGATTGTGTTCACCGACAATGTTTTCTGGAAGTATTCCAAAGCCCATGTTGTGATTTCCATTACAGTAGCATTCCTGTATGTGATGCAGTGCCGTCTAAGGGCCCGAAGATCACGGGCATCCAGTATGGTTTTCCGGCCTTGACCCTTACGCACAGAGATCGTTCCAGATTCTCTGAATCTTTGGATGATATTATGCACTGTAGATGATGATAACTTCAAACTCTTTGCAGTTTTTCTCTGAGAAACTCCTTTCTGATATTGCTCCAGTATTTTTGGCCGCAGCATTGGGGAATTGGTGATCCTCTGCCCATCTTGACTTCTGAGAGACACTGCCACTCTGAGAGGCTCTTTTTATACCCAATCATGTTGCCAATTGACCTAATAAGTTGCAAATTGGTCCTCCAGCTGTTCCTTATGTGTACATTTAACTTTTCCGGCCTCTTATTGCTACCTGTCCCAACTTTTTTGGAATGTGTAGCTCTCATGAAATCCAAAATGAGCCAATATTTGGCATGACATTTCAAAATGTCTCACTTTCAACATTTGATATGTTATCTATATTCTATTGTGAAAAAATATAAGTTTATGAGATTTGTAAATTATTGCATTCCTTTTTTATTCACAATTTGTACAGTGTCCCAACTTTTTTGGAATCGGGTTTGTATGTTATTTTCAGTGTAAATAGAATCTAGTTGCTATTAACACTAGATAAGCCACTGCCTTATCTTTTTGCATTAACCTTTGCTTTGGGAGTCTGTTAAAAGGCTGTCTAGGAAGTACACCAGATTTTGGAACATGCAGTATTAAGATTTATGCATGTATGTGTATCTTTCCTAAAAAGCCTTATTATTGCCAAATAGTATACAACAGAAAACACAAAAACCATCCACTTTTAATTATGAGCTCCAAGCTGTTTCCATCTGTTTTAAGCATCTTTGGGAGTTTGGTCTCCATTGTAGAGCTGTCCGTCAGCACAAATAACTGGCCAGAGTATTCATTATATCTACAGCAGAACTGACATGGATTCTCTTCATGGCGTGGTGCTCTCTTGCAGAGACGTGTGTTTTGCAGGGCGTGATTGTGACAGGTCACATTGCGTCCGTCGTCTATGTATGTGCTGTAATGATCATGTTAAATAGATGGAGCGTATATGGATCACGAGACCCTAATTTACAAGAGAAATCTGGGTAGAGAAAATAGCCTTAATCGAGTCACATACTGCCAGAAAAAAGAATGGTTGTTCATATTTAGCTGGCTCAAATGGAGAGCATGAGTGAATTAAAATTGGATCTGAGCTACTTGGTATTCTGGATGGAGTTTGTGTCAAAACTGACAGGGATGAGAGACTTTCAGCATGTAGCAAATAATCAAAATAATTCCTCTCAATTTTGTTCTGTTCTCCTTGGAGTAATCGGTGCAGACTGCTTGTAAACCTCATGCTGTTGCCCTGATTTACATTTACATTCATGCATTTACCAGACGATTTTATTTTACAATAGAGGAATGACAATGATGTAGTTATTTGGATGTGACAGTGTTATATCCATAAGAATATCTGAACATGTATGGGTTGATTTATTGCTTTTTTGTTGTTGTACACCTTCCTTTACTTTCAGAATTATGTATTCAACTGTGAAACTATAAAAACATAGAGACTCTAGAAAAGAGAGAACTTCAGTAATTCAGTGTTTCTCCATAAAAACAGCTGTATTTATAAATCAGTGGTGTAGAGCTTCTGAGCTTGAGCTGAGTTAGCTCTTATTTCAGGCTAAAGCTGATTTGATCTATAGGTACTAATTAGAACTGTAATGATAAAATGTATTGTAATGTAACAGAATTTGTGCATGATGTCATAATGTGTATTCTGACTGCTATATCAGTTGGCCTCTCGTGATTATGACGATGACATAATTACTTTGTTTTATTTATGCTTTTAAAAATAGACCAAAACATTACTGAACAGCAGGCTCATCATTTTGTATACTGTATGATAAATATGTACAGATTAGCAATGAAATAAAGACAACTACAAATTAAAATATTTGTATTAAAATACAATACTATACAATAAAATATTTTAATAAATTACAAACATTACATTAAATAATAAATAAATAAAATATAATGCAATAACATTTAAATCAATTACAAACATTACAATGAATAATAAACAAAATTAAATACAGTACAATAAAATATTTACATAAATTACAAACATTACATTAAAATAATAAATAAAATACAATACAATAAAATACTTAAATAAATGACATGCATGAAATAATAAATACAATTTAATACAATAAATTATTTAAATAAAATTTACATTAAATAATAAATATGTAAAATATAATACAACAACATATTTAAATCAATTACAAACATTACAATGAATAATAAACAAATACAATACAATAAAATATTTAAATAAATTAAACATTACATTTAAATAATACAAAAATACAATAATATATTTAAATAAATTACAAACATGAAATAATAAATAAAATTTAATACAATACAATATTTAAATAAATAAAAATTTACATTAAATAACAAAATACAATACAATAAAATATTTAAATAATTTACAAACATTCATTTATTAAATAATAAATGAAATACAATACAGTACAATGTTTTAATAAATTACAAACATTACTTGAAATAATCAATAAATAAAATATAATACAATCAAATATTTAAATAAATTAAAACTTTACATTAAATAATAAATATAAATATGACCTTTCTTTTAACTGAGTGTGTTGATAAAGATGGCGTATCATTCTCAAGAACTGCTGTTTTTCCAATAAACCTTTCATTCTCGCCCCAAACTAGTTTATCTTTGTTACTTTTGACTTGGTGATTGGCAAAACAACATTTCAAATGCGTTTTCTGTGTGTGATGATCTTTCTTTGTCCAGGCTCTTTGTTTCTTTGTTTTGAGTTGATTGTTGATGACATACATGTATCTGTTCAAGGAGTATGATTGACAGGATGTGTCTACATATAATCACACAGAATACAGATTATAGTAGGCATGAGTACATGCTCTAGACTGAACCGTGCACATGCCACATGTTTTCTACACGCACTGTCACATAGCAACGATGCTGTATCCATAGAAACAGCTTTAAACTTAAAACAAAATGTATTTTTATCTCTTTTTTTTTCTCTTAAAAGCCAAACAAGAATTCTCTAATTGGAAACGGCTAGACTTTGTGTCTGAATTGTCTTTTTTCCCCCAGTGTAACACCTGAACTTGCCTTCTAACAGTAGTTGAAATTATGTGAAAAGAGACTCCGAAAAAGCTCATTTGACTTGCACATTTGCACAACTAATACAAATATTTATATAAAACGAATGAACTTTTATTATTTATTTTGCTAACAGTTCTTCTGTTTTTTCAAGTCCAAAATATTATTTAATACAATCAAATCAACCTGACTACGTTCAGGTTAAGGTGATTTTCACTTTTTACAGTGAAGAAATCTTCTGGAATGTCACATTATGGCATGGAACAAAAACACATCATTGATCATCTCTAAGGAGGAGAGGAAATTTAGTGTGGAATTTGCCAATATGTAAGCATGATCATTACATGTCTTCCTTAATTTGATAGTTATTTTATCTCGTCTCAATCACTTCCAAAGCAGCACAGCAAATTATGCAGGTGCCTCTCCTGAAATTGCAATCCTTTGTCATTGTAACTCCATTAATTGAAACTCATGTGGTGAAATTGAATTTGCATTGCAAATCCTGCGTCTGTTTTTGTTCATTTCAGAGGGGGATTATGTTTGCCTTGGATTTCTTGGGAATCGATACAAACTCGGTGAGTCACAAGCCAATAACATTTCTTCATTACAACTAGAGCATCAGGGGAATTACAATTCTAATTAATGATTGTCTTGTTAATTATATAGTCTAAAAAAATCTAAATGGTTATTTTGATCGATTTATTATTGTCCCTGAATACTTGCCCTTTAACGAAAGTAATAAATGACTCACACACTTGATTAGTAGTTGATTAGGAGTCCATAATAAATCTTTGTTTAATGCAAAAATATTGCATATTGCGGTGTGACATTTTAGTTGAAACTGTTAAACATTGTCAATGTTTCCAGGCTGTAGGGGCTTTTAAGGGCGTTCAACCACATGTTGGCGAGTTGAGGAGACTTGAGCAACAGAAGCTATTGGCGATGCAACAAAGGTGAGCAGAATTTAACTTCATGCAAATGAGTTGTGACACAATACGGATAACAACCAATTGACCGTTCACAAAGACCCACCCCTTTAGTTACTGTGGCTATGTCTGACAAGCCAAGCCAAGCCAACACATCGCAGAGCAAAGAGGACACTGACAACATGCTGACAGACAAGACAGAGCAGGTTACTTTTAATATTAAACAAAGTCTTAACTCTCAATTTTTTTTTAAAGAAATTTAAACAATAAATACCGTTTTGAGGCTCTTTAATGTGTGGTGACCGATCGCTGTAGCGCCTCAGTTAAAGCTGCTTGTGAATCTCTTCCTTCTAGTTCATTCATAGTATCAAATAAACATGAATGAACTTCAGAAGGAATGTTGTTTCAACCACAGAAAGAAGTCCACTTACGTTAATCTACAAACTCTCCTGACTGCTTTGTTGGAGAAAATGGTGGATTTGGCGGATGTCGGATTATGATTGGTCAGATCACCTGTCAATCTAGCTCCTGTTGAAGATCACATGTACACATTAAGTACAAATTAAATATTTATCTTGCTCCCTGATTCATCTCATAGCTCCATTGTTTTAAAAATGGACAATGATTGGATGCATTACATGTGAGAAGTTTTAAACATGACACTCATGATGTGAAATGCTCAAAATCAGATTAGAAAGCTGCATGTTCTGTGTGAACAGCCCCTTAAAGGGGTTCTATGATTTTTTTTTCAATTTTCTTTTTTTGTGTAATGTTGCTGATTGAGCATGAAAAAGGTCCGCAAAGTTCCAAAGCACAAAGTCCCTCCAAAGGGAGTTATTCTCTATATCAGTGCGCACTGTTTCTGAACTCCCTGAAACGCCTCGAGTCTTGAGTTTTCTTCCGGGAACATACACGTCACAATATTCCTTATTTATATACAAACCCGATTCCAAAAAAGTTGGGACACCGTACAAATTGTGAATAAAAACAGAATGCAATGATGTGGAAGTTTCAAATTTCAATATTTTATTCAGAATACAACATAGATGACATATCAAATGTTTAAACTGAGAAAATGTATCATTTTAAGGGAAAAATAAGTTGATTTTAAATTTCATGGCATCAATACATCTCAAAAAAGTTGGGACAAGGCCATGTTTCCCACTGTGTGGCATCCCCTCTTCTTTTTATAACAGTCTGCAAACGTCTGGGGACTGAGGAGACAAGTTGCTCGAGTTTAGGAATAGGAATGTTGTCCCATTCTTGTCTAATACAGGCTTCTAGTTGCTCAACTGTCTTAGGTCTTCTTTGAAAGATCTGGACTGCAGGCTGGCCATTTCAGTCCCCGGATCCTTCTTCTACACAGCCATGATGTTGTAATCGATGCAGTATGTGGTCTGGCATTGTCATGTTGGAAAATGCAAGGTCTTCCCTGAAAGAGACGATGTCTGGATGGGAGCATATGTTGTTCTAGAACTTGGATATACCTTTCAGCATTGATGGTGCCTTTCCAGATGTGTAAGCTGCCCATGCCACACGCACTCATGCAACCCCATCCCATCAGAGATGCAGGCTTCTGAACTGAGCGCTGACAACAACTTGGGTTGTCCTTGTTCTCTTTAGTCCGGATGACATGGCGTCCCAGTTTTCCAAAAAGAACTTCAAATTTTGATTGGTCTGACCACAGAACAGTTTTCCACTTTGCCACAGTCCATTTTAAATGAGCCTTGGCCCAGAGAAAGCGCCTGCGCTTCTGGATCATGTTTAGATATGGCTTCTTTTTTGACCTATAGAGTTTTTAGCCGGCAGCGGCGAATGGCACGGTGGATTGTGTTCACCGACAATGTTTTCTGGAAGTATTCCTGAGCCCATGTTGTGATTTCCATTACAGTAGCATTCCTGTATGTGATGCAGTGCCGTCTAAGGGCCCGAAGATCACGGGCATCCAGTATGGTTTTCCGGCCTTGACCCTTACGCACAGAGATTGTTCCAGATTCTCTGAATCTTTGGATGATATTATGCACTGTAGATGATGATAACTTCAAACTCTTTGCAGTTTTTCTCTGAGAAACTCCTTTCTGATATTGCTCCAGTATGTTTGGCCGCAGCATTGGGGGAATTGGTGATCCTCTGCCCATCTTGACTTCTGAGAGACACTGCCACTCTGAGAGGCTCTTTTTATACCCAATCATGTTGCCAATTGACCTAATAAGTTGCAAATTGGTCCTCCAGCTGTTCCTTATGTGTACATTTATCTTTTCCGGCCTCTTATTGCTACTTGTCCCAACTTTTTTGGAATGTGTAGCTCTCATGAAATCCAAAATGAGCCAATATTTGGCATGACATTTCAAAATGTCTCACTTTCAGCATTTGATATGTTATCTATATTCTATTGTGAATAAAATATAAATTTATGAGATTTGTAAATTATTGCATTCATTTTTTATTCACAATTTGTACAGTGTCCCAACTTTTTTGGAATCGGGCTTGTAATTCCCGCCCAAGGTTGACCAATCACAGCACACTGGCACTTTTCAGAAGTAAATCTAATTTGTGTCGCCAAGCGTTGTGCCGCATCCAGTGTAGACAGCATCACTGATTATAATCTGGGTTCTGTTAGGGTGTTTTGGCACGTCACATCGTGCTGCTCACGTCTGGACACGGTGATAGAGAGCATTACTGACAGACTGGGAAGTCAAAATATGTACTATTATATATACTGCTGAAACAAATAATGTTTTTGAACATTCAAGCTTGAAAACCCAGTAGACCAAAGAAAAAATCAAGACTTTGTGAAAGGATGTAATAGGTCCCATTTAATAGGATGCCCAATGTGTACACATGTCATACTAGATCACGGATCACTTTTATTTTTTTATTTGTTGAATTAAAACCCACAAGTAAAGCATATTTGTTCATGATATCAAATTTTGACATTGCTTACAGTAAATTTCCTTACACTGCCAGAGTCCTTGTCACATACTCAATCAGAGCGCGTTTACTGCGGCGCAATCAGCCGCACTGATGAGAGTCTCACACCAGGTACCAGAATCACTGCAAAAATGCTCTCTCGTATTGTCTCCTTCACCTTTGAAGCCAGAGGCTCCACGTCACAGCAGCCTCTTCAGGGTTTTCTTTCACCTCAGCGTCTTTCAAAGGCTGCTCTGCCGGTCAGAGCCCATCATCCTGCTTCACTGGAGAACAAAGTCTTTAATTCCCTCTGCGCCGTGTGAAAACAGCCCGCTTCAGAAGGTGAGATGCTTCCCGCTGGTGGAAGGAAAGGGTCACGACCTTGGATCAACATCACCTGGATGAAAATGTTTAAAAGCCCCTCAGGGGCCATGAGCGATCTGGGAATGTTTTTCTACACCTGAGCCTGCCCTATGCCATTACAGAGGCCAAAACACATATACAGTGTGTTCATCAAAATGTGATCTTGTGTGTTGTTATTTAAACTCTGAGCCTCCAGTAAACAGACCTCGCAATTGATTTATTGTCCTGCAGCACTTTTTTAATAAACTGCTCCTATCGATTACAAAATAGTTTTTGTTCTGTGATATCTAATAGATGATTGTTGAGAAATTGCTTATAACAACTGATGGAGAATACAAACTGAAAAAGTGTCTTGACAGATTCAGTTTGCACGCCAAGCGTAATAAGGATGCTTGCATGTGACTTTCTTTGTCTGATGCAATTCTGCACCCCACTTGCTCCTCTGTATTATTTAGTTGTGTATTATTTATGGTGAAAGAAATAACCAAGACAATACAAAATTAAAAATATATTTAGTTTTATATAAATATACATATAATAGATAATATATGTATGTTTTGTAATTGCACAAGATGACAGGATGACTTTCTTTACTATATCAAGTTAATGAGAACGAGATCATTGCACATTTATCTATAAATTATATATATGATAATGTGTGTGTGTGTGTGTGTGTGTATATATATATATATATATATATATATATATATATGTATAATTTATAGATAACTGTGCAATGATCTTGTTCTCATTACCTTGATACAGTAAATAAAGTCGTCCTGTCCAGACATTTGTATTTTTGTATCTTTGTATGATCTTTGTATTTAAATCAGCATAAATTTAATTCAGTCTAACAAATACCACATGAATCTATCATGACCTATCATGCCCCTTTTAATGTAATATAATCTCAGGTGTCCCCAGAATGTGTCTGTGAATTCTCAGCTCAAATGACCCCACAGGTCATTTATTATACCATGCTGTAATTGCCCCAAAACAAATTTCTAAAGTTTACGGAGCACTGAACAAAGTTCTCTTTCACGTCTTATTGTGCTTAAACTGTCAAATACACACAAAGTTCACATAAACACAGTTGGTTATGTCTGAACGTAAAAAGCTGTGAAAGAATGTGCATATTAGATCTGTGTATTAAAGCAACAGCAGGCCGAATGTACAGTACCTGCTGCTCTATGCTGTTAATGTGAATCAAACAGAAAATCACTCACTCTTGACTGAATAACTTTAGTAGCTTTAATAAGAATGTTAAATGACATAAACATGGAGGAAGATGTACAGCTCACTCAGGGGAGATCATTGTGGCATCAAAATGTAAAGCATTTCTGATTTATGGGGAAAATAACAAAGTGGATGGATTTTTAGCATAATAGGGTGGTTGTGTACACATCACTGCATAATTATGTTCAAAAAACAATGTAAAAGTAAATTTTGCATAATCTACTTGCACTTGTACAGAATGTTCAAATTTCAATAATGGATCTTTTAAATTACATTTGTCTCTGTGAGAGAACAAGGTAAAGCTACATCAGTGCTGGTATTTGATAACTTATAGTGGGCTTGTGTAAATGCTGCTTTGTGGGGGCAGGGTGCTATCAGCATAACACTTTGCTAATATTAGTATACTAGCTGTGAGGAACAGAGTAGCGGGGTCAATCTGCAGTTATGTCTCCAGAGATGAAGAGGAAGACAGCGTCCACCCATCCACAGTAATAACACAATTAACAAGTCAGGGTGGAAAACAAGATTAGCTCATCCTGTCTCTTCTGTGCAGTTCTGTTTGTTCATCTGTAAACCAACTAGGATTAATAAAGCATTAAAAAAAAGATTATTCTCTAATTTTTGAGTTTAATGTACTATGTAGACATACTCTAATGTTCACAATGCAAAATTCCTCTGCAATCCACAAAGCTGCAAAAACAGCCAATCATAACTCAGGTTGCCTGTTGAAGTCTTCAAGATTCAAGATTCAAGATTCAAGAGTTTTATTTGTCACATACACAGTTATATACAGAATATACAACCGGCAGTGAAATGTAAACAGGTCCGCTCCATGGACAGTGCAAATTCACAGTTAAAAACACAAGGAAGAAATTATAATAGAAATAGGATATAAAAAAAAAAAAAAAAAAAAAAAAACTCTATATATATATATATATATATATATATATGTCTATATCTGTAGAATTATAAATAATCAAGTCAAGAGAAAAAAAAGGTAACAAATAAGGATAAAGTGGAATAAAATAATTGAAGTAGACTTTGCAGTGAGTAAACTGTAGACTTATAAATATGTGGTTAACAAATGTATAAAGAGTATAATGTGCAAACAGGTTTATGACAGGTTGTTACACAGTAACAACGAGAACAGAAAGTGCAGTGCAATGTCAGTATGTCGATGTTTATCCTGAAGTGAAGTCACGTGATGTTAAGTGATTGAGTTCAGGAGTCTGATGGCCTGGGGAAGAAGCTCCTCCTGAGTCTCTCAGTTTTGGCCATCAGGCTTCGGAAGCGCTACCAGATGGTAGCAGCGTGAAATGAGGGTTTGCAGGGTGATTAGAGTCCTTGATGATCTTGGTAGCTCTACCTTTGCAGCGTTTGGTGTAGACGTCCTGCAGAGACGGGAGAGCTGACCCTGAGATACGCTCGGATAAGCGCACTACTCTTTGCAGGGCTTTGCGGTCATGACTGGTGCTGTTCCCATACCACGCTGTGATGCACTGAGTTAAAACACTTTCTATCGCCCTAAATAGAAAGTTTTCAGGATAGCTGGTGAAACCCTGAATTTCCTCAGCTGGCGCAGGTGGTACAGTCTTTGCCTGGCTTTTTCACCTGTGTCTGAATGTGAGCAGTCCAGGTCAGGTCCTCGGAGATGTTTACTCCCAGGTACTTGAAGCTGCTCACTCTCTCTACTGGTGACCCGCTGATCATGAGGGGGAGTATGTCCGTTGCTGTCTCTTCCTGAAGTCCACAATCATTTCTTTGGTCTTGCCAACATTCAGAGAGAGACAGTTGTCCTGGCACCATGATGTTAGATGCTCCACCTCGTCCAAGTATGCCGTCTCATTGTTGTTGGAAATGAGGCCCAGGACAACAGTATCATCAGCAAATTTGATGATAGAGGTGGAGCTGTGTGTGGACAAACAGTCATGCGTGTAGAGAGAGTAGAGCAGGGGGCTCAGGACACAGCCCTGTGGAGCTCCCACACTCAGGGTGATGGAGGTGGAGGTGGACTGGCCTATTCTCACCACCTGAGGCCTGCCAGTGAGGAAGTCCTCAATCCAGTGGCAGAGAGAAGGATTCAGGCCGAGATCCAGGAGTTTGGAGGTTAGCTTGGTGGGAACTATGGTGTTAAAGGCTGAGCTATAGTCAATAAATAGCAGTCTTTACGTAGTTCCCACTTTTGCTGTCGATGTGAGTGAGGAGGAGTGGAGGACATGAGAGATGGCATCTTCAGTCGATCTATTGGGACGATAGGCAAACTGAAGAGGGTCCAAAGTGTCAGGAATGAAGGCGCAAATGGTGTTTTTAATGAGTCTCTCAAAGACCTTCATGACTATAGACGTGAGAGCCACTGGACGATAGTCATTTAGGCAAGAGGGTTTACTGTTCTTAGGGACAGGGATGATGGTGGATTTTTTGAAGGAGGTGGGGACCACAGATGTAGCGAGGGACTCATTAAAGATAGATGTAAACAACCCGGTGAGCTGATCAGCACAGGACCGCAGAACACGACCTGAAATACCATCCGGCCCAGCAGCTTTCCTGACGTCCACACGCTTGAGTGCTCTCGAACTTCATCCTCCGAGACAGAGATCACGTGATTGTTGCTGCTCTGAGTAATTCCCTCTGACGCGCCACTTGGCGGAGTCGCGTTGCCGCGGTTACAGTCAAAGCGAGCATAGAAAGAGTTTAACTCGTTCACGAGCAACGGATCAACGCTTGCCTCTGCAGAGGATTTAGATCCAAAGGAGCAGATGGACCTCAGACCTTGCCACATGCGCCGCGAGTCGTTGAGTTGGAAATGAGACTCCACTCGGTCTTTATAACGGAGTTTTGCGGCTTTAACTGCTCGTCTGAGAGCATAGCAGGACGATCTGTATTCATTCATATTCCCTGAATGGAGACCGGCGTTGTAAGCAGCAGTGCGTGCGTTCACTGCCGCGCGGATTGAATTGTCCACCCACGGTTTCTGATTTGAGAAGGACGTTATTGTTATTGTTTGCGTGGCTTGCTCTGTAAGCGTGTTGATGAAGCAAAGCGCCACGTCTGTGAACTCGCTTACGTCAGCTGAACTCGCTCGGAACATGTCCCAATCCACATCGCCCAGAGCTGCCTGTAGCGCGGTCTCTGAGTGGGGTGACCAACGCTTAACTTCCCGCCTCACCGGGGGTTCCTGGAGGAGCTTTTGTTTGCATTCGGGAGTGAGGAAAATGGCGGCATGATCCGATTTGCCAAACGCTGGAAGTGACCGCGCTTTATAGGCGTTCTTAAACGGAGAGTAGCAGTGATCCAGTGTGTTTGCTCCTCGTGTGGGGCAGGAGACGTGCTGGTGAAAGTTTGGCAGGACTTTCTTTAGGTTTGCTTTGTTAAAATCGCCCGCGACAATGAATGCCGCGTCGGGATGTTGGTTTATGACGCCGCTGGCAACATCATGAAGGCCAGATAAAGCCAGCGCTGTGTCTGCCTGCGGTGGGATGTAAACAGCGGTCGCGACAACCGCAGAAAACTCCCTCGGCAGATAGAATGGGCGGCAGATGATTGTTAAATGTTCCAGATGAGGTGAGCAGGACCGCGAGAGAATGGTGATGTTCCTGGGATCGCACCATTTCTTGTTGATCATGAAACACACTCCACCGCCTTTGGATTTACCGGCCTCGGCTGTTCTGTCCATCCGAAAAACAGAGAAGTTCTCCGACGGCGTCACAGCTGTGTCCGGGACGCGGGCGTGAGCCATGTTTCAGACAAACAATAGATATTACAGTCTCTCATGTCCCGTTGAAAACTTATCCTGGCTCTAAGATCGTCCATCTTATTATCCAAGGATTGAACATTTGCTAGAAGAATGCTCGGGAGAGGAGGTCTGAATGCCCTTTTCCTCAGTCTGTTACGGATACCAGCACGTTTCCCACGGTGTTTTCTTTGTTCTACGCCGCTGGCTCTGGCCATTGTTCAACTCGGCGTTCGAAGAATCTCAGATGGCCACAGAGGATCCGGCGAAAGTGTCCTGAAACAGTCCAGTGTAGAGGTAACCAATGTCCAAAAGAGTTTTGCTGTCGTAGTAGATCAATGCAGATGATAAGTTTGTAAAAACTGAGAGTAAAAGAAAGTAAAATAGTAAATAAAAGCACAGTCTTCGCGGAGCGACCTGAACGGCGACCAAACACAGCGGCGCCATTTTGATGAAAACGTTAGAGATGTTCACCCTAACATTTTTTTTATGATTACAGTGACAAAGCAAAATGTAAGCTGTTCATTTTCAGTCAGAGTTGGTGATTTGAGGAGACGGAGATGATTGGTGATGCAGCAAAATTTTGCAGAATTCAACTTTATGCAAATATGCATCAAAATGTTGCAGCGATATTTAATTTTTCACAGGAATGTAAACGAAGCTGTGAGGGATAGAAGTACAGTGTGGTTGGATTATACTGTTGTTGACTAAAAAAAACTTTCAGTAGACAAAAACTCCTAAATCTATCCCTCACAGCCACTTTCATCCACATTAAATTCAATATGGTGTCTAACCTGACTAAAGCCGAAAGTATGCTTTAGTTTTTTTTTACACGGACACGAGCATATGCACACAGTCGAACGCACAGCCTTGCAAAGTATACTTTTGACACGACACAGGCGTTCAACGTATGCACAGTTTTGAGTTACAACCCAAATAAATACTACACAAAAATTAAATGCGCATGTGCAACCTCCGTGTACAAAGTGCTGTACGCACTGTACGCTGACCCCCCGCGTATACGTAAAAAGTGAAGTAGGCCCATACTTTGGCCTCAAGGTCTATTGGTTTACTGAGATTTTGCTGAAAAGTGAACATTGGCATTAATAATGTACATCTTCCTAGGTGCCACCATGTTCGTGTGACTTCATACACCCACAAATCAGCAAAATTGGAGTTCTTGTTTTAGATTTTTTGCACAAGTTTTCAAGTTGGAAGTCAAGTGACAGTCTTTCACTTTTTAAGTCAACTTTCCAAGTTGAATAATTAAAAAAAAATTGTGTGAGGGTGAACAGCTAAATTAAAAAATACATTTTTGGTGCAAGAACACTCGACTAACATTATAGTAGTACTCAATTGAAGTACTAGCTACAAAATGAGAGACTTTTAAATTAAGGTAAACTAAAATACAATACTGCCAGGCTATCCATATTCTGTTTATAAATCCAGCTTTTTTTTGGGACTGTGTGAGGTGGGTTATCAAACCCGTCATTCACATCGTCAGATCCGTCAGACCAGAAATCCTGTAGGAGCCTTTTGTTTGTCTTCTGAGAACCTCCAAAAAACATCCTGTCAGACATACTGCCTCCTGACTCCTTTCTGCAATTATGCAGCTCAATCTCGTTGAAAAGAAAAACTGCCAGCCAAGAGCAGGTTATAATTATGACCCTCCAATCTGTGATCTCTCAATCCTCCAAGCGCTAATTGATTTTGACACACCATTTTGTTCTGTTAAAATCCGCTCTGAATATAACACGTTCTCTGCTTCAGAATTCAAACAGCAGTTGCTGTGACTTTGTCGACAGAAACTTTTAAGTATCTTGCTGGAAGTGCTTTTGAATTCTGTGCTTCTGACACCAGATGAAACTAGACAAAAATAGTGAAACGTGTAAAAGAAGGTCATTGGCATCTTCTGGAGAGCTGTATGAATTATGAGGTTCTGACAATGCATTAGGTGTCCCCATTAGATCCGTAAAATACAGCAAAATTGCATTTCAGACACAATCATGACCTTTACAAACACATTTACAGATACACAAGAGACAAGTGCATATCTCTTTGGATTTTATCATTTGCGTTCCCTGCCAGTGTTTGAGCTACAGTATTAGGATGACGTTGTTTTTGCACATTTTCATGAAAACGAAGCACATTTTCGCACATTTAATGCATTTTCTTTTTTTTATGGACACTTATGGAAATAGAAATTCAGAATACAAATACATTTTTCTTTCTCAGAAAGATTGATATGCTACCAGTCAAAAGTTTGGACACACATTCTGATAGTTTATTATGAATATTTGACTCATTTTAGAATGATAAATAATTATTTTAATTTAGAACTTTTAATAAAATGCCAGTTGATTAATTTAATTAGCCTATCAATTGATTTATCAATCCTAGGTCCATTTAATGCATTTATATATTTTATATACTCATAGAATAAAATCAGAATACAAATGTGTTTATTTTTAATGCTGTCAAATCGATTAATCGCGATTAATCACATCTAACGTAAACATTTTTGTTTATATATAATGTATGTGTGTATGTGTGTGTGTGTGTGTGTGTGTGTGTGTGTGTGTGTGTGTGTGTGTGTGTGTGCATGTCTGTGTGTGTATTTTTATATATACGCACACACGCCACACACACATACATTATATAAACAAAAACGTTTACGTTAGATGTGATTAATCGCGATTAATCGATTTGAGAGCACTCTTTTTTTCTTTCTTTGAAAGATTCATATACACTATACCAGTGGACAAACATAACCATTCTTTATTATGAATATTTTACATATTTTAAAATAATAGTAAAGCAATTCAAACTTTTAATAAAAAAAGTATTGATTTTATTATTAATCGATTCATCAATCCAAGATCCATTTAATGCATTTATTATATATTTTATGAACTCATAGGAAAATACACCTTTAATATTCGTAAATAAATAAACGATGTGCCAATTAATTCATTAAAAACTTAACTTTTAGAAAGAATTTTCTTTACAAAACTAATTTGAATAATTGAAGGGCTAGGGCGGCGCCTGAATAATCGGCTGCAGCCCGGAGGCTTGCTCCAAACTTCATTTCGTTATACTGTACTTGTACATGTGTAATGACAAATAAACTTCAACTTCAACTTCAACTGAAGCAGAATCGTTTAGATCAAAACTTGTACATAAATTTGGTCAAATGTGTGTGACTTTTCACAGATTGTGTAGCAAGATGTTGTTAATTTGCATTCTGTTGAATATGCTCAGAGACTCTTGTCTTACCTGCCAATATTATTCAAACATGGCTGAAAACGCATTACAGGTAACGAAATGACCATATTGCTGGTTTGATTGTTTTAGCAAACATGCAATATTGTTATATGTCACGTACTTAGATAAGTGACAGCATCATGCAGCATTCTTAAGAGCCTGTTTTTTTTTCTTTTTTCTTTTTTTTTTTTTTTTCAAAAGAGCTGATGTATTGCACATATATGTTCTGCTTTAGAGGCCAGACCGCAAATGGCTGCGGACTACAGCATGCAATCATCCTGATGTGCAAATTGAGTTTGCTTCCATTCTGTGTGTTTCTGGCATGGAATACCAACAAGGCCAGTTTCATGCAGCTCTAACGGTATGTCTGTTTGTAAGGAGGTCGAAGTGCAAAAACCCATGTTTCGCTCTTTACGTGTTTGTAATAAGAGGTGAGGCACGAGGTTTATGGGTAGCAGTCTGGATGGATTGGCTCTTCAGCTGCCGGGGAAGTGGAGGGCCTCGTCCTGATATCTGTGCTGACGTTCCCCAGTGTGCTGAAATAAAGGGCAGCGGAGGGAACTTGACTCTAGTAATGACGCCATTAGTCCTTCCGTCATAGGCCTGGCCCTCATTAGAGTCTCGCAGGATGTGATCTGAGTCTATCATGAGTCTCTGAATTGAGGAAGGCCATTTACGAAAGCCCCAATGACAGATATTATTATCATCTCGCTGTGCTGAAGCTCAAATAACTCTAAACATGAAGAGATGGCCAACCTTATGCGCTTCCTATTGCTTTCTGCATGCATGCTGTCTGAATCGTAAACCTCATGTCACACATTTCATTTCTTTCATTACATTACGAAAACAGTTTCAAGTAAAAACAGATTTTTTTTTAATGCGTTTTGACCGTTAATTTACATAAAATGAATAAAACTGTGTTTTGGGGGCCTGAAAAGGCAAATTTTTGAAAAGGTTTTCAAAGTTTTTGAAAACGATACTGTTATCATCTTCAGGTAAACTACAAAAAAGGGAATTTGTGAAAGCAGTGAAGTCATGCGCATCCATATTACGTGTTCAGTCTATTGGTTTATTGCACGTTACGCCCAAAACAGACCCATGACTCATTAAGAGACTAGATACAACCCTTTTAGGCCATGCGGTGGGTGCACCGATCATTTTTCCCGTCGTTAAACTAGCAAAAGTGGATTCGGACCATAGACCATGTGCCATGTGCATAGACCATAGCTTTAGACCATGTGCTTAGATCGTTAAAATAGGGCCCATAGTGTTTGTTTACAAAGTTATATCGCCAACTACTGGCCTGGCAGCAGAATACAGCACTTTTAGTCATTTTCGCGGATCCATGTGAATAGGGTATAATTTTAATAATATCATTGTTGTCTGTATGGGAAAAATGCAACGGAAAAACGTTTACATTTTTAGTACATCGTTGTCGTGTTAACACCATTAGAAGGTAGTGCTGGGGGGAAAAATCAATTCACCTAACTATCGCAATTTTTTTCTTTTCCGATTATAAATTGTTTTTTGTTTTTTTATCGTAAAAGAAAAGTTCAGGAACTAGTCCACAGTTCTTCTAAGTTTTCACCATTGTAATTGCTGATTGGGTCACTCTCTCTCCTCCCCATCATAAGTGGACACGCCCCCTATATTTTTGGCTTTCACTACTTCATGTTAAATGCTACTGGATTGTGGCAGATGAATATTTGAAAGTTTTTTAAAAGGTCAAAACTTGCCCATGTATGGCCTTCCCTACTGAAGTATATACTTAGTTGAGGTATTTGAATTGGGATACAGCCAGAAACTCACAAGAATGCTTGTATCTCTAATCCGCTGTACTTCTAAAGATATGCTAATCTCCAATTTGACACAGCCTGGCTAGAAACTCTACTGCTAACATTAATATTTATACTAAGTCATTTCTCCCTCGAGTGCATTCAGAGGACACGTTTAAACATGGCTTTCACTTTAAGACATAACCAAGTAAATATTGAAATGGATGCATTCTTTAAAGAGAGCCATGACCTTGTGTTCAGTGCACATATTTTAGGAATGGCAAATTTAAGAAATGTTTTTGCACTGCAAAAAACAAAACAAACTAACATATTTTTGCGTTGTTTTCCAGCAAAATATTGAAAGATTCTTAAAACAATATATATATTTGAAAATCCAAACCGTGTAGCAGTGTTATTATTTTTAACTTGGGGGCTATTTACACGATACCGCTTGCAACTACGTTAAACTTTTTATGTGTTTTAGCCATTCATTTACATGACAGCGATGTTTTACACAATTACATGTGACATGATACGTTGTACTGTATCTTTTAACATACCATCAGATGTTCATTCATGTTTATTTCACCCTGTAACTGGTATTAAAATGGAGGAGATGATCGGTTCAAGTGCACTCCGTGCTGCCGCTTCTCTTGAACTGAGGCACGCTGCGTTAAAAAGTGCCAAAATGGTGTGTGTGTGTATATATACACTCACCTAAAGGATTATTAGGAACACCTGTTCAATTTTTCATTAATGCAATTATCTAATCAACCAATCATATGGCAGTTGCTTCAATGCATTTAGGGGTGTGGTCCTGGTCAAGACAATCTCCTGAACTCCAAACTGAATGTCAGAATGGGAAAGAAAGGTGATTTAAGCAATTTTGAGCGTGGCATGGTTGTTGGTGCCAGACGGGCCGGTCTGAGTATTTCACAATCTGCTCAGTTACTGGGATTTTCATACACAACCATTTCTAGGGTTTACAAAGAATGGTGTGAAAAGGGAAAAACATCCAGTATGCGGCAGTCCTGTGGGCGAAAATGCCTTGTCGATGCTAGAGGTCAGAGGAGAATGGGCCAACTGATTCAAGCTGATAGAAGAGCAACTTTGACTGAAATAACCACTCGTTACAACCGAGGTATGCAGCAAAGCATTTGTGAAGCCACAACATGCACAACCTTGAGGTGGATGGGCTACAACAGCAGAAGACCCCACCAGGTACCACTCATCTCCACTACAAATAGGAAAAAGAGGCTACAATTTGCACAAGCTCACCAAAATTGGACAGTTGAAGACTGGAAAAATGTTGCCTGGTCTGATGAGTCTCGATTTCTGTTGAGAGTCAGGACCTCGGTTTAATGTCTCATCCGAAGGACGGTGCTTGTTACAGTATAGTGTCCCCATCACTATACTGGGATGTTAGGGCCCACACAGACCACAGGGTGAGAACCCCCTGCTGGCCTCACTAACACCTCTACCAGCAGCAACCTAGTTTTCCCAGTTGGTCTCCCATCCAGGTACTGACCAGGCTCAGCCCTGCTTAGCTTCAGTGGGAAACCAGTCTTGGGCTACAGGGTGATATGGCTGCTGGTTGACTTACTCTAAAACTAAAATGAAAGCTATTTGTCACGTGCACACTCTGGATTCTGCCCCGCTCTCACTCTAATCATACACACCTGCAGCCGGTTGGACTTGTATTTAAACTGTTCACTTGCACTCAGTCATTATGCATCCAATTCAGAGAAGGCAGATTGTGTCCAGTTCGAAGGCTCGTTCAAATGTGGCCTCAAAATGTGTCCTTTGTCTCTTGGGTAATGAAGGATACAACATATAGATCCTTTGTGGCCTAGCCTTCCACAGAATTCATTGCGCACTGACAGGACGACAGGATTGACCAAGATTAACATATTTTTACAAGTTGTAAACCCTGTTTTGTTTTCAGACAGAGCAGCTGTCACAGATGCTAGGCGACAAGAGCAATCCTCCATAGGCTAGACCGTCCCATTTAACAACACTCAGCCTGACCTTCACGGACTTCGAAGTCACGGTCTTTGGCGTCTGTGTCCTTCGAAGGATGCGGCCTCTGAATTGGGACAAAGCTATTCTCTGGCCTTGTTGGGCCCTATTTTAATTATCTGAGCACATGGTCTGAAGCGCATGGCGCAGATGCACTTAGGGCGTGTCCTAATCAACTGTTGCTAGTTTAACAACGGGAAAAAAAAGTTGGTGCAGCAGATGCAAGTTTACATGAAAACTGAATGCTTCTCTAGAGAGGAATCCTTTTATTTTTCATATTTAAAAATGTGTGTGTGCTGCTGCGCGTCCCTATGTGTATAATAAGCAGAGTGTACGCGCGTTGTGCACCTGCCTGTAGATGCATATTACTAACACACCCTTTAAATAACACAAAAAATACTGCGCTATTAACTTTAGACCAGGTTTTTGTTGGTCAATGGCACAGTCATTTTCAGTTCCTTAAAATAGCACCACGCCAACAATGCGCCTGAACCCACCTTGTTTTCAGACCAGCAGACCATGGGTGAACAGATGGGCACGAGTGCATTTGCTATTTAAACAACATGCCGCTGGATGTGAAAAGGATAACTGCGTCGGGCTGAAACTAGCAAAAAACACTTGCGTCGTGCCTAGCGTCACATTGCGCTGGGTGTATGATAGGGCCTGTTGTGTTACATCGACTTATCTGTGTTTTTGTTGTCTGTTGATGGACTGTCTTCACTGTGTTTTTGAGATAAGCGACTCTTATTTTGATTCCTACCCGAATTACTTACCCGTGTTTTGGTTTTTGGATTTAAAAATACCTTTTTTTTCTTAGGTAAATGTATCTTGTGCTAGGATGTTTAGATGTTTAGTTCGCCTGGAAAACGTAAGAAATATACATTTTTCAGTGTGGTTAATAATTCCAGTTCCTGATTGTTCTAGTAGCTAGCTACGGCCTGATTTAACTGATTCACAGATGGTGTAGTTACAGCAAAATACCTGCATTATTGAAGAGCTTATTGAATGATGCCAACCCTAAACATGACCCTTTGAGTATTTTTATAATGCATACTGTTCTGAATTCTAGAATTAGTTTGTGTCATATACTGATGCTGTACCGCCCATTAGATTGAATTTATAATGATGAACAAAACAAAAATGAACATTGTGTGATGCCCAATAGACCCTTGTTTCTGTTGACCAACATGCACAGTCTGTGAGTTTTCCTGGCACGCGGTTACTTAAAGCTTTTAGCAGCTAGGGTCTCTCTGGGGTTAATGTGTGACCACACGGGAACCCTCAGCTGAATTACACAATATGGCCTGAATATTATGAGAATATTATGGCCTCTGAAACAAGCAAAGTATCTGAATGGATAACATGCTGATTCACCTTAAAGTAACACTACACAATGGCTTTTTGCAACCACATCCATTAGCACTGCTGGGAAATGACCCTGTAGAAAACACCAACTAATGTAGATTGCTGTACTGAAGTGCCACTGAAGTATTTCATGATGATTGTAATATGAACTCAAGTATAAAAGGCTTGTGTATGTGACGAATCAAAATGTCAAGCGCTGGAAATTGATATGGGCCATGTTTTTGGATTGCTAATGAAACACTCTGGAGCAGGAGGCTGTTAAGTATGGGATAACATTAAACTTCACGTTTTTAGGATAAGCTATTAATACTTTGTGACAAAGAGCAAGTATCTCTGGTTAAGGTTAATTATGCATTTGTTTTTGTTTTTAGTTGCTTTTTCTTTTCACTTGCATGTTTTCATCCTCAAATTTCAAACATGCAAGTGCAGTCCTGTATGTAAATAAATTTTAACTTGCAAATTAGACTATTTCAGAGTGCTTTATACTAACTCTTATGCTGTGCCAATTATGGTCACATGCTGGCAGCGCTTAGTAATTATGACTTCTGTTACCATAAATCTGTAGTGCTAGTTTGTCTGGTCTTTGACTTCTCAACAACAGTCTGTTCTGTTTGAACAAGTGCCTAGACATAGGATTCATTGTGCAATGCTTAATGCACATTTACAATTGTGATGGATGTACATGCTGGCAGACAGGCCGCTGTCCAGAGTTTAAGAGCGCTACTAACATGTATTCATACAGCATTCATACACCTTCTGGAATTGCAAACTCAACATAATAAGCAAACACAAGCTTCACTTTATATGCAGATGAGGCCTTAAATGATGAAAGTGTTTGAATATTAGCACAGTCAGTGACAAGATTAGTGCTTGTCAATTTAGCCCTTCCTGCAGTTCAATTCACTGGGGGTTGATCATTATTTTGATGATTATTTTGTGTGACAATTTTCTTGGCAGACAGATGATAAAACAGGCAAAAAAATAACATAAAAATCCCATATACTTCCACGGAAGGAGGAAGCCAAGTATAATCTAAAGACCGGAATAACATAAAGATTTGGAGGTGAGTTCTTTAGCGCTTTCAAGTTTCAAAAAGGATGTAAAAGTAGTCCATATGACTAGTACACTACAAGACAACAGGCCTTCTGAAACCAAATGATACATTTATGTGAGGAACAGAAAGAAAATCAAACAGTTATTCACTGAAATGAGTCATTTATGACACTTTTCATGATGCTTTTGAGTCATTTTTGAAGCTTGAAAGTTCTTGTCTCAGTTCCTTGTAATTGCACGCAAAGGTATGGTTTGTTTCTGCCACGGAAACAAACAATTTAAAAGATAATTGTGACTTTTTATCTCACATTTGTGAGTTTACATCTCACAATTCTGACTTTATTTCTTGCAATTGCGAGTTATAAATATTAACTCACAATTGTGAGAAATAAAGTCAGAATTGCGTCTCATAAAGTTTCAGAATTCCGAGATATAATCTCTCAATTGCAAGTTATAAAGTCCAGTTCTGAGGATAAAAAGACTGTCTTTTTTTTCACAGAATTGCTCAGAGTATATCTCACAATTGACTTTATTTCTTACAATTGCGAGAAATAAAGTCAGAATTGTGATATATAAGCTTGCAATTCTGAGAAAAAAGCCAAATTGCGACTTTATATCACGCAATTCTGACTTTATAACTCACAATTACGACTTTATATCATACAATTCTGACTTTAAAAAGCAATTACCTTATTTATTATTTATTCTGTGGTGGAAACAAGCTTCTATACAAAAGAGCGACTAGCTACATTTTTCAAAACATCTTTTGTTTTCCACAGAAGAAAGGTTTTGTAAAAACTTGAGAGTGAGTAAATAATGACAGAATGTTCATGTTATGGTGACCTATTCCTATAAATCTTGGGATTTTCCTCCTGATCTACAACAGAAGGTGTGAAATGGGAGAGATGGGGGGAAGGGGATATTGAGGTGTGATGCTATTACTAGACTACAGGCTCTTCCGTGCTTCCCCTCATGAATTTGGCCGACAAAAGTCATTTGTGTAGACTGGCTGGAAGAGGAATGCTAATGCTCAATATCACTGGGAGATGCTTCTCCTGTTCCTTTTGGAATTGGCAGTCATATTCCGCTCTGAGATGCCAATCTTATCTCTGCGGATGGAGTCACTGTTGTTATTTGTGTGGAACCGCCATGAGCCTCCATATCGCCTGCTAATCATGTCATTGAGACTGTATTTAAGAGAGGACACGGCGAGACTGCGATAAGCAGATTCCAACGTGCCTGTAATGACTTTGACATTTTCGATCTCATTTTATGATTGGAGCGTACGGTTCAAGGCTGCACAAGAGTTTGCCAAATCTTTGCGATGCAAGACACTTGTGATGTTTTCATCACGCACATCATCCTTAGTTAACCTTTTCCACATTTCAAATGCTCTTCTTGACTTGATCACAGTTGTGAGCCAAATGCTTGCCAATATATTATGTGCTGTTTAAAAATATAGAATACAGTCATTTATTATTTTATAGCTCCCTGGTTTTACATCCTTTTTGACCATGGAACATAGTCCTGTCAACAACAATAATAATAATTTTTGAGACAAAAAGAAATGCACTAAGCTAATCCACAGTGCTGGAATCAATTGCTATGTGTCTTTTGCTAAATCACACAGCATAGAATTTTTTTATCTGTCCACAAAAATAAAAACATAATAGCATTAACCTTCATTGCATTGTTTACAAATATCAAAATTGCTGTGTCTTTTTATTCATGTCTGTTCCATATGCTAATGCCCTCCTAAATGCTGACAATATAAACGTCTCGGCTACGTATGTAACCCTCTTTCCCTAAAGGAGACGACCATCGAACGTGACCGACTGAAAGGGAACGCACTCTGTGATTCACAATTGTCTGCATGCATATTGCTCACCATGTTACTGTAATGATATGAAACTACAGCCTTTAGTGTGGTCAGACCAATCCTATAGTCCTCATTAGGAATGTAAAACCACTTAATGTAATACAAGCACTCCTAAATGCTGCAATAATGGCAAAGTGGATTTTTGTGGGTTGGTTCCCAAACAGGTAATTAGCTTATGTTGTTTAGTTCAGGACAACAAGATCAAATCAAATAGTGCTCTTCTTCTGTATGCTGCCATCTAAACTGCAGGGACTGTGTTCAAGTCAATGAAAATTGCAATTTTCTAAACATTTTACTTCCATAATGTGATCTGGAAGTTATTTGAATGGTGAAAGTTTTTTTTTTTTTTTTGGGTGTTCCACCAGACATGAATGAATGTGAGTTTGCTAAAACAAGTTGCTTTTTTGCTATTGCCATTATTCAATAGCATGTGCAGCCTAAATTATGTCAGAGGAAGGGCAAAAAGAAGTTTCTACGTTATTACAACATTATTACACTAGTAGGTGGTGACAAGTGGCTGTCTTTTTGAGTGAGTCATTGAATCATCCACTCAAACCATCGTTCAAAAACACTGAATTATTCAGGAAGTGATTCACTGAGTCATTCACTCAACTGATTCTTTCAGGAACTGCTAGAACAGCTACATGCAATGATTCTGCTGTTTTGTTTGGATCCATTTTCTTTAGCAATCAAATCAAAAACAAAGTAACTTATGTCTAAAGCATTAATATGTTTGTTTATTCCATAACCAAAGCTCAAAATATACTCCTTCCCTAAGGGATAGTGGTCTGGGTTACCAATGATTTATTACACACTCACTTACCAAACGGCTAGATTGTTTCACAAGAGTGGTTTTATACTCTCCATCAATGGGACAGTATGTATTGTATGCTAGCCTTATTCCAGAGATCTAAAGACACTTAGGCGATGTACCCAAGATTCAAGAGTTTTCAAGATTCAAGAGTTTTATTGTCACATACACAGTTATATACAGAGTATACAATCGGCAGTGAAATGTAAATGTACCCAGCTCTGGTCAAACAAATTGCTGGAGAGAGGGGATACTGGGCAGAGGCACTGAAGTGATAAAGGCAGTGGCAGTGATAAAGAATGAGCTAGCTTGACTGCATTGTGCCAAGTGTAAAGTTTAGAGGGGGGATTACGATTATGGTGTGGGGGTTGGGCTTGGCCCCTTAGTTCCAGTGAAAGGAACTCTTAATGCTAAATTATGGACAATTTCATGTTCCCAACTTTGTGGGAACAGTTTGGGGATGGACCTTCCTGTTCCAACATGACTGTGCACCAGTGCACAAAGCATTGGTCCATAAAGACATGGATGAGCGAGTTTGATGTGGAGGAACTTGACTGGCCTGCACACTTGAGTCCTGACCTCAACCCGATAGAACACCTTTAGGATGAATTAGAGCAGAGACTGCAAGTCCAACATCAGTGCCTGACCATACAAATGTGCTTCTAGAAGAATGGTACTCCGAAAAAATCCCACTCCTAAAAAAAATCCCACTCCTAAACCTCCTAAAGCCTTCCCAGGAGTTGAAGCTGTTATAGCTGCAAAGGATGGGCCAAGTCCATATTAAACCCTACGGATTAAGAATGGAATGTCATTAAAGTTCATGTGCATGTAAAGGCATGCATCTTTTTTCCCTGTCACTCTCTTACACTATTCATGTTGTTGGGCTATTCCCACAGTGCAGCGCTTCTGGGTTCTATGGCAGAACTGCGGCTGACTAGTGGCGGAGCACCACATACATGCATTGTGGTGCTTACGTGAATAGTCACAGAAGAGAAGAGATTGTTGAATAAAGTTGTTATTTTTTTTTATTTATTTTTTTATTTTTGCACACAAAAGGTATTCTCGTCACTTCATAATGCATTGTGTTGCTGTCTATGTGGGGTCAGAAAGCTCTCGGATTTCATCAAAAATACCTTAATTTGTGTTTTGAAGATTAATGAAGGTCTTGCAGGTTTGGAACGACATGAGAGTGAGTAATTAATGACATCATTTAAATTTGTGGGTGAACTAACCCTTTAAGCATATGTCAAATACTTGGTGGAGCTGTAGGGCTGATTCGACAAAAACTCTTTGGCAAAAATTACCATTACTGGGTAACATTAAAAGGGGGCCACATGGTGCTCATTAAGGATAAGCATGGGAAGCCACTCTTGACCAAAGAAGCACAAAATAGACTTTCAAGGGACGCTTGATCAACAGGCCCCCGAGAGGATCCTCCAACTGGATGAATTTGCCCAAACAGAATATATATCGGGTTAGACGAATTTATGGTGGAGGTGCGTACACTTAAAAATTGGATGGCTGCGGGCATGGACTAGATTGTCGCCGAAATGCTTAAAAACAGAGGGCCGGAGCTAATGCAAGCACTTACTGATCTGGCCAACGCCTGTTGGGAGGATACAAAAGTCCCTGAAGACTGGCAGAAAGGGGTGATTGTCCACCTGGCTAAGAAAGGCAACTTGACTGACTGTAACAACTGGTGTGGCATCACTCTACTCTCAGTGCCTGAGAAGGTCCTTTGCGCCGTCCTGCTCCAACGGTTGCGGAAATTTCATTGCGATTGCAGTGTGCTTACAGAGAGACTCTGCCAACACACTCTTGTGAATGGCTGTGATTTTTCAATGATTTGGTCGGGTCAAATAGTCACATCGTGTCTGAAGTGGACAGACAAATTGTGTGTTGTTGGAATCTTATTGCATCACGTCTGGTCATGACGGTCAATATTGAGATCTGTGAGGATGCCCTTCTCATGATGAAGTAGAACTTTCTGTGTAAGACTGAAAGCAAAACGGTAGCAATCATGCCAAATAGAGTTCAGCCCCAAATCTGCCCTAAGAGGCCTTGACCCAAATCCCCTCCCAATTATATATCAATTATATATGCCTGTTAATCTTCCAATTGGCCTCACCAGCATTTGAAATGTTGTTTCAATTATTTAGCTATTGCAGCAGTTTCATTTAAAGAGTCACTGTAGTTCAAAAGTACAATCGATCTTGATACCCTCATTCATGTCACTGTCAAGCGATGACATTCACGTGGTGGGCATTGACTGACTGACTGCTGAGTTCAAGCAGGAAGCTCAGGGCCAGAGCACTTTGAAAAGTCTTCCACATTTCATTGTTTAAATGCCTTTTTAATGCCTTAAAGGCTAAGAAAATAAATGGCTTCTTTATGCATAATCTTCCTCTGACATCGGACTCATTTGTAGTTGTGTATCTTGAAACATTGGTGTTATGTATAGCCAGGTTTCCATTACAGATTTGCTTAAATCTTTTGCAATATTTTCTAAATGTCGATAAAAAACTGTGCAAAATGATGGTGTTTCCGTTAACTGATGTTATGTGACTAAAACCATTTTTTTTCCTCTCGCGATAAGTCATTCCAAAAATCATGGAGGCAGATGCTGGTAGGGTCACGTATAATCGCAGACACCGCACTAGCCATGTTTTTTTTAAGGTGATGTAGATGTTTTATTCAAGCATTAGCCTAACGGCTAGCACCTTGTACTTGTTCAAAAATATAAAAATTAGTGCTGTCAATGGATTAAAAAATAATAAATCAAATTTTTCTGTAATTAATTGCAATTAATAGATTAGAATCACTGATACTGTATTGACGTCTCAATTAAAATAATTTTTTAAACATTAATGATAGACCTTCAACATTACAGTATAATTGAAAGCTATAAATGTCAACATTTATTAGGCTTTAAAAAATAACATCTTTTAATTTAAGTGAACTTAAAATAATCTTCACATAAAAGCATTATAAGAAAATGTCATATTTACCTGTGCCCTTCCGTCTAACAGGTAGGAAATATACAGAAATTGAATAAAGTTATCAGACAGTCTGCACTGCATGAATTAAATATAGATTCATCCTTATTAAAGCTACAATTTTCTCTGTTCCCTTTGTTCTTTGTCATTATCATTAATGACAGACATCATTAGTGGCTGCTGTCACTTTAAGATCTGCTGCTGAACACGACGCGGATCTGACTCGCTGTCACGTGCATCTCACAACCCTTTATTTAAGTTTATTTAAGACGTTATTTAACTAATTTAAGACTTATGAGGATACTCAACAAAGCAGCCATTTTGGCTTATTTCTCTGTCATTGTTCATTCATGCGTGAAAGAGAACTTGATTAGGCGATGTGTTTGTGTGTGCGATACTGGCTCGTGTCTTTCTATGCGTTGTGTCGTGTGTCATTCTCTTTTGTCGCGCTTGAATGGTTTAAAAGCATTTGCATCAAATAAGAGTGTGATCATATAATGTAACGCTAGCCAAAGAATGACAGAAAAAAACGGATGCTGTATTAATTGCGTTATTATTAATTGCATGCATTAATGCTGTAATTTTAGCAGCACTAATACTCATCTACTCACTAATTTCCATCTACTCATTTGCATTTACGGGTTGGTACGGGTTTGCCTTCAGAACTGCCTTAATTCTTCGTGGCACCGATTCAACAAGCTGCTGAAACATTCCTCAGAGATTTTGGTCCATATTGACATGAGAGCATCACACAGTTGCTGTAGATTTGTTGGCTGCACATCCATGATGCGAATCTCCCGTTCCATCACATCCTAAAGGTTATCGATTGAACTGAGATCTGGTGACTGTGGAGGTCATTTGAGTTTAGTGAACTCTTTGTCGTGTTCTAGAAACCTGTTTGAGATGCCATCAGAAGATGGTACACTGTGGTCATAAAGGGATGGACAGCAACAATACTCAGGTCGACTGTGGTGTTTAAATAATGCTCAATTGCTACTAAGAGGCCCAAAGTGTGCAAGAAAATAACCCGCACACCATTTTCTCACTGCTGCTGTCACGGGTGGTTGCAGGAAGGCAGACAAAGATGATGAATAGAATTCCAGCACAAAGTTTAATAGTACAAAATAGGCAGACAGGAAGGGCAACACACACTTAACGTAAACGTGACCGAACAGAGAATGAATGTGAGCAGTGTTGTATACTCGAGACTCAGACTCGGTCTTGAACTCGGTCTCGAGACCATACTTTAATGGTCTTGGTCTTGTCATGGACTCATGTGCATTTGGACTTGGTATTGACTCGTACTCTAACATATTAGGAAGTGGACTTATTCCCGAGTCCACTCGAGTCCCATTCAAAATATTTCATGATTATTACTGTATGTTAATAATTATTTAAATTGATGTTTGATTGACACATCCAATGATTGGTGATTTTCTTGTGCGCAACTGTGCATGACTTGAGACTAATGTCAGACTCCCGCCAGGTTCTCTCCCACACCCGTGACCCACCCGCTCTCGATTCTATTTTACGCTGTGTCCACCTGCCATCAACCTGTAGTGATCCCGCTTTCTAGAAAGTCACATTGCTACATTATTTGCCTCAACTGTGTCATTTTAATATATTTACTGTTTACAAACTAGGACAAAAGTGTCACAGAGAAAAGCAAATTTTGTTTAATTAAATAATAAAATGAATACAGATATGATGACAGATGACAGTCTCAACACTGAGCATCTCCCCCCAAAAACGTCTAACAGAAGGCCGCCCACCCTCTCTCCCTCCGGCACATTCACATTGCTTTAAAAAGGCAGCAATTTTTCTGCAGTCACTCTGTGCACACCCTCCATAACTAAAAAGTTAATTAAATTAAGTTCTAATGTTGTTTGTGGATTTTCTCTGGTCTCGGCCTTGACTCGGACTCAACCCTCTCTGAACTCGGTCTTGACTCGGACCCAACCCTCTCTGGTCTCGGTCTTGACTCGGACTCAACCCTCTCTGAACTCGGCCTTGACTCAGACTCAACCCTCTCTGATCTCAGTCTTGACTCGGACTCAACCCTCTCTGGTCTCGGCCTTGACTCATACTCAACCCTCTCTGAACTCAGTCTTGACTCGGACTCAACCCTCTCTGGTCTCGGTCTTGACTCAGACTCAACCCTCTCTGGTCTCGGCCTTGACTCGGACTCAACCCTCTCTGGTCTCGGCCTTGACTCGGACTCAACCCTCTCTGAACTCGGCCTTGACTCGGACTCAACCCTCTGGTCTCGGTCTTGACTCAGACTCAACCCTCTCTGGTCTCAGCCTTGACTCGGACTCAACCCTCTCTGGTCTCGGTCTTGACTCAGACTCAACCCTCTCTGGTCTCGGCCTTGACTCAGACTCAACCCTCTCTAAACTCGGACTCAACCCTCTCTGAACTCGGTCTTGACTCAGACTCAACCCTCTCTGAACTCGAACTCAACCCTCTCTGAATTTGGTCTTGACTCGGACTCAACCCTCTCTGAACTCGGTCTTGACTCAGACTCAACCCTCTCTGAACTCGGACTCAACCCTCTCTGAACTCGGTCTTGACTCAGACTCAACCCTCTCTGAACTCGAACTCAACCCTCTCTGAATTTGGTCTTGACTCGGACTCAACCCTCTCTGAACTCGGTCTTGACTCAGACTCAACCCTCTCTGAACTCGGACTCAACCCTCTCTGAACTCGGTCTTGACTCGGACTCGATTGAGCTGGTCTCGACTACAACACTGAATGTGAGCAAACACAAATGAGACAAACTAATTACATCTGAAAACCAATGACACAAATGAGAAGCGGGAAAACTGAACAAATGAAAACAAACTGAAAGTTCAAACTGAAACATAACTAACAGAACATAACAGTGACAGCTGCTCACTAGATATTTTCTTTTTTTTTCGGATCATTCTCTGCAAACCCTAAAGATGGTTTTCTGAAATACTCAGACCAGCCTGTCTGGCACCAACAATCATGCCATGTTCACTTAAATCACCTTTCTTCTCCATTCAGATAGATAGATAGATAGATAGATAGATAGATAGATAGATAGATAGATAGATAGATAGATAGATAGATAGATAGATAGATAGATAGATAGATAGATAGATAGATAGAGAAGAAAGTCATTCAGATTTGGAAGATCTTGACGCAGAGAAAATCCTTTTTTTCTTCTTTTTTTTTTCCAGTTGCAGAAGTTGCTGTAAACTTTCATTGGATCTCTTTGATAAACTGTGATGTCATTATTTGTAAGGCTCATGTGACGCATTAGTAGCCCAGAGGTGTTCATCTCAATGATGGCTTGCAATGACTTGACCTGTCACCTTTTTTATTGCCTCTGTCTCAGCAATTTTCTGTTCCTTCACTCACCGGTGGCTCGAGGCAGCGAACAAGTCTCTGATTATTTAGAACATGGATAATTCATCTTACGGTATTGATTCAATTCTCTTTGGTGCTGTGAGAAGAAATAAGAATTTGTTTTCTCCTTTCCCTCTTCAGGACATATTATTATTATTATTTACTAGTGCTTGCCTTTTTGCAAAAATCCTCATAAGTATTAGACATTGGTGTGTAACTTGTCCTCCACAATTTGTGCAACAGACATGAATAATACCTCTATTCATAATCATTTTCTGCGTGATCAGACATTAAACCAGCCATGCAAAAAAATATAGTTTATTGGTATTTATTTTGTTTCTGAAGAAAAATGAAAGAAATCCAATCAAAAATGTGCTGTAAAGCTAGCTCCACTTGCACTGTTTGAACTGTCACCAAAAGACTTATTAGCTTACCCATGATCTGAGAGTAATTGGTGGCAGCTGATTTTCAAAGTCCGGTGTCGGCTGCCACACAGATACTGTTCAACACAGGTGGATCAATAGGAAAAGAAGGCCGCTAACACAGGCAGCGCTTAAGAGATAATGCCCTGTGGCAAATCGTCATACGTGCCGAGCATACCGAAGACTATTTGTCTCTAATATTTGTTCAGTTTTTTTAAACTCTTTCCCCTCTTGGTCTTCTAAGAGGATTTGTCAGATGTTCTGTTTGTAGATGACAAACGCTTAATAGCATTTATCATCTCATGACAGCTGGTTTGTGAGATACTGTAGTCTTTGTAAAATAAATGGGTTCAAAGGAACCATTAGGATTGCTTGTACATATTAACATATTAATACTCTGAATGCTAATTCTCCTAAAGCTACGGATTGTAAAACCAAATTGTTTTGCTTTTTTTATTCCTTTTTGTTTTCTGTTTCACAGCGGCATTGGCAGCATGTAATACAATCAATTTGCAACCTATTTTATTTACAAAATATGAAGAATTTCCAAACTAAACTTGATTTTATCCATCAGGAATTGAGTGGATGGTGAAAAGTGTCTCTATGACAGGTATTTGGAAGGTAGGAGTCATAATATAAGGGGCTGGTAAGGAAAGTCATAAAAAAAAAAATTATTTTCTTCACAATAACATGCACAGACAGATGAATCATTCACAGTAAGGAATAGATTTATATATTAAAGGAATGTTACGGGTCCAGTACAGATTCAGCTTAGTCGACAACATTTGTGGCATAATGTTTCTTAAAAAAAAAAGAAGGGTAGAGGTTATGGGGTTATATTAAAAATAGGTTATTGGTGAGGCACTAAAAATGAAAGTGAATGGGGACAATTTTTGGAGGATTTAAAAGCAGAAATGTGAAGCTTATGTAAGGAATTTATAGATAACGGTCTGTTGAATTATTAGAAAGTACCACACCTCGGGTGTGCATTATATAATAATAATAATTCAATGGCCCAGAGTCAATTATTCCACTTATACTACAGTTATTACACCTCAAGACATTGTTCAGATGATTTATTTCAAGACATTTGTCAGGTTTTTGTCCTTAAAATGCTCTTGTGTGCAGGACAAATTTTTACGCATCTCATCCCACACCAGAGAGATTAAGCGTGTGTGAATTACCGGAGTCTGCGTCTCTCAACAGTGTTGGGCAGCAGTGTCTCTACTAATAGTGAAACTGTAAGTTTATCTGCTTCAAGAACAGCGCCGTTTTTACCTCACTAGTAAGAAATGTCATGTGGCTTTTAAGTTATTAAACTATTTTACTGATAAAATCGTCAGAGCAGCACTAACACACGTTTCTGTGTGAGTGTGTGTCCGTTCTGTATGTGTGTATTTGAGTGGGAAAGAGAGTATGTGCTTTCATAATAAAATGTAATTTTGTGTCAAAAACATGGAAATAATTTGTAGTTTTTATCCTGTTGTTTACTATATTTATTTGCTTGGTCAGTGTCGTTGTGTATTTTGTTTCTTTTGCTGTTGTCGGCTGTAGGATCTTTGAAATAACTGAAATCATTTGGCGGAGTGATATGGAACCGTAACGCACTTTAGCCATACGTATCCCTGAAAATAATTTGCTAATTGCATAACTTCTTCCGCGTTCTTCTCATTACGGCTCAGTCATCTCCTTCTTTTTTGAACATTTTAAAACAAACCCAAACAATGGCGGCCATACCGGAAACGAGCGAACCGTAACAATTCAAGTCGGAAGTACGTCACGAGGGTCAGTGCAAGTAGTGCATTGCACACCTTATAACGTTCATCAACCAATCAGATTCAAGCATTCAACAGCCATGTAGTATAAAAATAAAATGTGTGTACTATTTGAGCTGAAAAGCAGTTTAATCATTTTTACTGTGGTTTTAGGGTTAATGGCATTACATTGTCATGACGACGATATAACTTTATAGAGAAAAGGTTATCCATATTCAGCCCTAAAGATTTTTCAAGTGCCTCCATGTCATGCAGTAAGCGCGTTATATTTCAGCTTCCACACTTCCACACAAACACTTGGATATGCGCTTAATAACAGCGCACATTTATCTAGGTTAACGTTAGAGTGAGTGCCCAAGTAAAGTTGCTACTATACTTACATGTTTCAAATGATAAGCCATATTTGAGGTCAATGGATAATAGGCGAACATTCGGATTTCCTGCCCGACATACTGTGATTACCACAAGAACCCATCATTAACGATCTGTCCCTCACGGACTGTGTGACTTCGCCACTTCCTGTGGAGTTTTTTTTCTGCTTCTAACCAACTAATACAAAAATTTCTCGTCTACTAACGTTTATTCGACTATTAGGGGGTAGCCCTAGTCAATTTTGATTCCAATTGGAATTTTTTTTTCTCAACAACAGAAACTTCCAATTTTCATTCTCCCATTGAATAATAGTTAAATAGTAATACACATATCCAGAAATCTATGCAGTTCTCTAGCATATGTTGAGCTGATGTAGAGCCACCTTCTGAAATTCACTCAGCGCTGAAGGAGATGCATATGTGCCCATCAGTTCAAAGACACTTGGCTATTCCTGCTCAAAAAGAAGGAATTCTTCCTTCGGTGGTTGGTTGCTATGGATATCTCTCAAAAGCTCTTAGAATAATGGCACATCCCACCTCTGATGTCAGAGCTGTTGATGTGTGTGTAAAGAGGGAGGGAGCTGTAGCCTGTTGCTCATATCATCAAATGTGCCGCCAGCACTCCAGAAGCTCCAGAGCCTGTTGAGGGATCAGATAGAGTTGGAACGCAGAGCTACAGACTGCAGTTTTCCTTCTCCTTTTATAGTAAAAGAGAAAGAATCCTTCATTCCTTCACACTATGAACACGCTCAACTACAGATGAGCTACGGTAAGTATTTCCAACTAATGTTAGTGTGCATGCTGCTGTCTTTTTCTGCTTTTTGCAGTTTTGTTTTGTTTTGTTGAGGTGGAAGTTTAAACGGAGAATGCAGGCGGAAAGATGTTCTGAATGCAACCAATCAAAGATTAGCTTGAGAAGGATGTTGTGTTTGTGAGTCAGTGAAGTACTGCGCTAGTACGGGCTGCCCAAATCAGATCAGGGCTAGTTAGATTGCAGAGTGTGCATGAATTTGAGAGAAGATAAAATAATATCGCTGGAAATTTCAGTGCGTAACATTCATCCACCTTAGTGCTTTTTTCTTTTCTTTTTTCTGATGCATATTTCTTTATAATATTTTCTTGTATATTGTATATTACAATTAATTGCAAATATCTTCTCTGGAAAGCCCTTAAATTATCATAATTTAATTTGGTTCCCAATATCTTTCTTTCTTCTGTGGAATGCAAAGAAAATATTTTGAACAACGTCTTAGTGTGTTTTTGTCTTTACAGTGAAAGTCAATGGGGTCCGATGTGTTCGGTTCATAGCGTTCTTCAGAATATCTTCTGTTGTGTTTTGCAGAAGTCAGAAAGTCAGTTTGGAACAGCATGAGGATGAATAAATGATGACAGAATGCTCATTTTTAAAGGTATGTTATTGTGGCAAAGCGTTGAATGGACAAAAAGTGGCTTTAGAAATCAATACATTGTTTTTATCACTCTGCGGGTCTGCAGGCAACACATTTATTCAGTTGAGTTTGTCCATATGTTTGAGGTGGATATAGAGCCTGTTCACACACGTTCTTTCCATGTGCTCTAATGTCTTTGAATGCGTGTTTTGTTTCTGTCCATGGCATAAAATGAAAGATAGCGGGGTCCAAGGTTGTTCTTGCTCTTTAAAATAGCTTCTTTTGCGTTGTTTGGTGGAGTGTGTTGCCATCAACAATTCGCTGCCTTGAGTGCCAAAATAGCCATAAACAACCCTACTAGAAGAAACATGATGGTACTTGATGGACAGACAATCCTTTACTATGGCATTTATCTTACATTTTAATTTTTTATGTATAATTTATTTAATTGTAAAATTATTTGCATTCAATTAAATTGACAGCCCTAAATATTCAATATATTGAACTCTTATTCATTTTGATTTTGACATTGTTTTAATATATTTCGTAGTTAAGCATGTAGATAAACAGTACTATGGTGCTTGCTGTGCATCTTTTATGTTTGATATGAAATTCGTATTATTCTGTTTATTATTTCCCTTAGGAGAAATTTGTCTAAGGCAATCAAGAGAGCAGGTCAAACATACAACAATCCGCTGTCCAATTACATTTCATCCATACAAAACAAAACAAAAACAAACCAAAAAACACACCTCACACACTGCGCAACACTAATATTACACTAACATTACACGTTACCCATCACATTACCCTCGCCCACACACAATTCATCACTTCAATTCAATCATTTAATTGATATAAATATTTTATATGAAATACTACAGCGATAGCATTGTTTGTTCATCTTATGTTTTATTTTATGCCATAGCAATTGCAACAGTTTGTATCTAATTACTGTAATTCATGTTCATTCTTATGCTCGTTTTGTCATGAGAGCTGACAAATTTTCACGAGTGGTATTCAATTTCAATGCCAAAATCCATTTCGTTGCACATTATAGATGCACTCTTGACCAGTGTTTGATGCATACAGTGTGACAGTCAGTCCCTTTGATGAAAGACAAATACGATGCCATTACCAAATGACAGCAGTCAGGATGAGTCAAATTGGTTTAATTTAACAGCACCATTTATCCAGAATTCACAAATGCATCTCATAATGTTCAAGCCCTGCGTTTGACTGCTAATGTTTGAATCGCACCACTTGATGTTAAATATTTTCTATTAGATTTGGTTGTGCGTAGAGCTTTCTATTCTTTTCTGGCATCTACAGCACATCAACATCAGGATCTATTTGGGCTTTTATTGATCATTTTAATTGTTCATATGAAATGGCATGAGTCCATAAAAATGTGGGATTTTTAAACTATAGTTTTTAAACAAGAAAATGTTATGATGTAAAAGATTCAAATTAAAGACCGCAATAATCGTGTTATTTTTTTTTTTTTTTTGCGAAAGGTCAGATCCACTGAAGCTCAAGATATCAAATCTTGCTGGAGAACAATGATCATAGGTGTCGGTGTAGCTCCAGGGATGTTTTTTTTTTACTTAAATTGTTATGCTGAGAAAATAATTTGCATAAAAATGAGCAGCATTTTGGCTAGTGGTCTCAGAAATTTGGACTTCACTGTAGTTCTGTTAGCACGTATCAACACATCCAGGGTTATAAATCTCACTGTGGGTGGTTTGGGAAGAGTTGGTGACACTTAGTCATAATGAAGTACACTTATCTGAAAGTGAAAGAGTTTCTTGGCGGTTGAGTGGCATCTACGGCCGTGAGTGGGTATGAAGGGTCATCATTTTCCCAAGGTGAGAACGTGTCCTCTCCATGCGTGAATCATTGTCATGGTGTAGTTGTAACTTGGATGGGTATAGCTCGAGGTTGCATTTGCATATTATGAAATTCAAGTCTGAAAATGACTGACATAAAAATGAGTCTATCCGTTTAGCCAAGACAGTGATTCACTGTATGTCTCTGACAACTTCCTCTCCAGTTATTCGCATGGTGAGAAATGAACTCACACTCTGAGCTTATTGAGAAGAGATTAGATCTCTACAAACAAACGTTTTGCATAACCCTGTAGGAGTTCAGATTGATTTATAGGTTTGTCGAACCGACTACAGGGAAGGAACAGCAGCTTTTCCTCACCCTAACTACATTTACATTTACGCATTTAGCAGGCGCTTTTTAGCGACTATTTAGCGTTCAAACATGACCTTAATCCTTTTGAAAATGCTGTATAATTACTGAGAGTGTAGAAAGACCTTAATATTAGTGCTGTCTCTTAGGTTTAAACATCTAGGGTGCATCATATACCGGCGCAGGTGCTTTTTGCTAGTTTCAGCCTGACGCAGTTATGTTCATATCCAGCGCTACGTTGTTTAAATACCAAATGCACTCACGCCCATCTGTTTGCCCATGGGCGTGCTGGTCTGAAAACCAGGTGTGCTCAGGTGCATTGTTGGAGCATTGCTATTTTGAGGAACTGAAATGGACTGCGCCATTGGCCAACAAAAACCTGCTCTAAAGTCAATAGCGCAGTATTTTTTGTGTTATTTAAAGAGCGCGTTAGTAATATATGTCTATAGGCCGGGTGCACAATGTGTGTACACACACAGGGATGCGCAGCAGCACACAAACATTTTTAAATATGAAAAATAAAAGGATTCCTCTCTGGAAAAGCGTTCTGTCTTAATTATGTAAATAGTGAATCCGCCCTGGTGCGAGCGCAACTGGCTTTTAAAGGGAATGGGAGATGAGACTCTGATTGGTTTATGGCACGTTACGCCCAAAACACACCCATGACTCATTAAAAGACTAGGTACAACGCTTTTAAAGCATGCGTGCCGACCATTTTTCCCGTCGTTAAACAAACAAAAGTTAATTTGGGCACACTCTAAGTGCACTTGCACTGTGCACTTTAGACCATGTGCTCAGATCGTTAAAATAGGGCCCCTAATGTTAAGTTTAACTTTATATAACTTTATACTTTATATATTACTTGCTTAAGTGTTCAGTGTATTTCAATGTGTTTTAATAATTTTTTTGTTTAGCAAGAATGCATTAAATTTATCAAAAGTGACAGTAAAGACATTTATAATGTTACAAAAGATTTCTATTTCAATTAAATGCTGTTCCATTGAACTTTCATTTCTATTCCTTAAAGAATCCTGAAGAAATGCATAACATTGTCCACAAAAATATGAAGCAGCACAACTGTTTTCATCACTGATGATAATCATAAATGTTTCTCGAGCAGCAAATCATCACATGAGAATGATTTCTGAGGGATCATGTGACACTGAAGACTGGAGGAATGATGCTGAACATTTAGCTTTGTGACATTTGTGAATGAAAAGCATATTTAGTGAAAAATTACTTGATTTTGCTCACATTAAAGGGATAGCTCGCCCCAAAAATTAAAATTGTCATAATTTACTCACCCTCAAGTTGATCCAAACCTGGATGAGTTTCTTTCTTCTGCTGAACACAAATTAAGATATTTTGAAGAATATGGGTAACCAAACAGGCCCAAGGACCCATTGACTTGAAGTCATTTTGAATCAAATTCATACAGGTTTGGAACAAATTGGGGGTGAGGAAATGTTGACAGAATTGTCATTTTTGGGTGAACTATACCTTTAAGACCAGGAGAGTGTAATAAAAGAAAAATAGGGGTAACTGTGACTTTAAAACCATAGTATATTTCCTAAACTACAGCTGGGATATGCTCATGGGTCAGATTCATGCCCTTTCACTGCAATTTCAGGTTCAAAGGACACATCCTGGGAGCTTTAGTGATTTACAGTGACAAAAGACTTCATCCGTTTCATGTGTATTGTACAAGGACTGGTTTTAATGAGCAGGGTTAATGTCTTTTCATACCTTTATGTGCAGCGTAATTGTGTACTGTGGTCAGGATATTGCAATTATAAATGGTCATTCCCTGTTTGCAGCGCTTATGATTAGAGGTCTTCTCATATACGGTTACACACAGGTAGTGACTGTGTTTAATTAAGGAATGACGCGAGTCTGCGGATTTTCTAATCACATTATTATTGAAGTGAAAAGCGGTTTATATGTTCAGATATTAGCTGCCCTGCATTTGGTGTCTGCAGAGTTTTTCTTACCGATTTTGTTGTTTCATTGACAGCAAGGCTAGTATGCAATCAGAAATCTGAATTCAGTTCCACATACTTTTTAGCCAATCACCTGAGCCATAATGCCATGCCACTACTCACTGACATCATTACAAATCTGATTGACTGATAGCACCACAAAGAATATTATTGCATGCTGTTAAGAGCCATCTGCTATATAATATAATGAACTATTTGCAATTTATATAAGATTTATATCAAAGATTTTGTCAGAATGCATGGCTAATTTTGAATGGCCGTCAATGGAATATGTTTTTTTGTTTTTGGGTCCAGATGATTGGTTAAAACTGGGGGTTAATTTGTTCCATTCATCTGTCATTATTTGCTCACTCATGTTACTATCAACTATATTCTGCTAAACTGCATGTGATTTTCCTCATTTGTAAGTCGCTTTGGATAAAAGTGTGTGCTAAATTATTAAAGGTAGGGTAGACTGCAAAGCGTCACAAGAGACGGCGTTAAATTACCTCATGTCTCAAAGCACATAACATTACAATAATATTGAATATGTGTGTATGTGTACAATAATAGTGAATATAACTTACAGAGCTCTGACTTTTATCACCTGACTGCTGCAGATTCATTTCGCTGTTGATAGTGTTGACATAGAAGCACAAATATCCAAGTCTGAGGTTGTGAACAGCTCCGGTTAGAACGCCACAGGTTGTCATCTTGTAATTACGGTTATGACATGGTGTGAACGCAGCATAAACTCATTGTTTGTTCAAACTCATTGAACTGTAAAAGGCGGCTGCTGTTTGTTTGGCAGTCAGTGACTTCCTGTCCACAACTCGGACCAAATGCAACGATTGGATGAACATTGTTTGGTCCTGAGACTTTCAAAGATGATATATGTGCATGTTTTAATATTTAGACCACTTATATTATTGATTGCTATCAGGGTTTTTAGCCAGTATAACAAAAAGTGTTTATAAAACATATTGCCCACCCTACCTTTAGATGTAAATGTAAATTGTTATTTCGACACAATGACAGTTTATAGTTAAAAGGGACAAAAACCCCCACCATAAATCAACTCCTTGCAAGTTATGCACTATATTTCACTTTAGGGTCAAATTCTCACTTGCTTATTAGCATGCATATTACTAGGATATTGGCTGTTTATTAGTAATTATAAAGCACATATTAATGCCTTATTGTCACGGTGTGTTTGGGTTTTGTTCATGTTTCATGTTCTTATTTTGTCATGTTCACGGTCATGTTTCCTGGTTTTGTCATGTGATCCTGCCATGTGCTCCATTGTCATGTATTCCCTACTCTCTTGTGTTGTCATTGGTTCATTTAGTCATGTTGGTTCTCAGTTCTATTCTGTCATTGGTTCATTGTTTGATCATTGTTCACAGGTGTGTCTTGTCTAGTCATTAGTCTTTGTATATTTAAGCCCTCATGTTTGCCATGGTCCTTGTCGAGTATTGTTCCCTTATTCTGGATGACCATATTCTACATAACAAAGGTTAACAAATGCTGTATAAGTAGTTTGTTCATTGTTAGTTAATTTATTAATGTTAACAAATGAGACTGTCACATGTCTGTGTGTTTGTTGATCTTTCCGTTGTGTTTTGATTCTCTCTCACGTGTGCCTTTGTCTCAGTTTCCTTGGTTACCTTCATTAGTTAAGTTCAGCTGTGTCCAGAGGCCTGTTGCATGAATTTAGCTGAAGAAACTCTGAGTTTCAGAGTAGGTTTAGAGTTGACGAATCCAGATAAATCCAACCTGGTTTAGATCAAGTTCAACGGCCTCTCAAAGCTTGGTATAAAAATTCTCTGTCAACTCGGGTTTAATCCAGAGTTTGCGATTTAACTCTGAAGCGTGTGCGCCTGAAAGTGTGGCACGTGTTGCAAACGGCCAATCACAGTGTCCGTTTGATTCACTTCTCGCAAGAGACAGACGGATAATGAAAATGATCATGAAATTAGATGCGTCTACAAGGCAAGAATAAACACTTCTGCTGCAGCAGAAGTTTGATAAGGCAGCTAAAAGATTATCTGACTATATCAATGCATGATGTGAATCAAAGAAATATGCCTAATAATTCACAAAGAGCTCAAATGAATACACATTGTTTAAAAGAATTATGAATGCATGTATTATATTAATGTTAGGCTACTTGTCAATTAATATATTAATTATATGAATATATTATATTAATTAAAAGTAATTATAATTCATATAATATAAATAATAAGCACCAAAAGACGAGCAATTGTTTTTTCACTATAAACTGCTTTAATTTGGAACGAGAGATACAGGGGGTGTGGCTTTATTGCATCTTTGCTTGCAGCTGATTGGTTCAGTTTGGGTTTGTGATCTCTAACCCAGAATAAAACCTGCTCCGGAGCAGGTTAGCCGTGTAGTGTACGTTACCATGGTGATGAACACCGCTATAAAAACCAGTCCACCTTCTTGAGCCCGAAAAAAAACAGAGTTTGCTCAAACTAATCTCGAACTTGGGTAGCGACTGAAACCAGCTTTGTGCAACAGGCCACAGTTAATTATCTTGTTTCTGTTTGCTGTTTAAGTTCCTCCTGTTCACTCAGTCTTTGCCTAGTCACTGTTATGTTAACCTGTTATGTTGGAGTGTATTTCCCAGCCTTTGTGTTTATTTCTGAGCGTCGTTATTAAAGTTTAAGTTTGTATTTGGATCTTCTGAGTCTTCAGCCTGTTCCTGGTTCACCCGTACCATTACAGAGACCTTAATGTAAACTGTTGCTCTCTTTGTTTTTTAATAACTTTTGTTGTGTGGAAAAGAAATTCTTCTCTTTTCCACATACATTCATGGGTTTGGAACAAAATGGGTAAATAATAACAGAATTATTTTAGGATTATTCTTGTAATGTGTATAAAGTGCAGCTGAGAGTTGTCTTGCAGTGCTTTGGCATTCTCATCCTCTCCAAGTTGCTTTATTCCCAGTCGACAGCCTGTGAATGATGGTGAAGTAAATGTGTTTTGAAGCCCACTCTGCAGGACAGGAGTTTATCATTGACAGTATCTAAAAGAATAAGTGAAGTGACGCCGGGCGGCCTCGAATTCATCACCCACAGCTCCCGTCTCAAAACCTCTCATTTGAAGTTTGAAGAGTCTGCGCATTTCAATCTATCTCATCAGATAAAGTGCTTTCCACTGTGTTGACACCATCCAATAACACTGGATGCTGATGTCTTTTCGTTCTCCTTCAAACGCATTTTCTATTGTACACCGGCTTTCTGTCTTCTCATACCTCTTTAATATATGTTGTTCAGCTGTGGTCCCCCTGAGGCCTGCTGTGGTCCAGCTAATGGCAGTGACACTGTTCATACTGACACCCGTTACAGGCCGCTGTGGTTTCCGGTCCTGGAAGTGCTTGGGCATAATGGAGATTACTCACTGAGATTAGCCTGTTGGTGTCACACAGGACAGGAGATGGATAATAGCATGAAACTGTGTGGTAATGCACATAACTGCTGGACAGTTCCTTATGTAATCATTACGTAATTTATGTTGATGTTTGTGCAGCCCTGCGATTCAGCTGAACGCAGAACAATTACAATATAGAAAAGAACAAGAAACACAAGGTGATCAGACGACATGTTTCTTAGTAAGTTTTAATGTTCATATTAGTGTCGTTTTTTTTTCCTTTCCCGGGAAATTAAAGTTAGTCATTTGTTAGGAATGCAAGAATTTCATGGAGGTTCATTTTGCATTAATATTTCAGATTATTGCCTTCAAATTGCCTTCACATTTTTTATTTTAATGAACTCATAAAAATGGCATATGAGATGATACAAAATTCCTAATACTTTACATTTAAAATAATATATATGATATGATGGCTGTATTTGTTGCACTGAATATAATTTAGAATAATAACATAATAAATAAAGCATTATTTTTATCAGATTTTGTATGTATTGTTTATGTTATTTATGCATTATTTTTCCTGACATTTAAGCACATTTCTCCACTAATTATTTTCACCATGATGCATCTGGATATGGCATCTATTTTTGTTATTTTCATTACGATTCTCATCACATTCTCATTAATATTGTAAAAATGCTGTATTTTAATTAGTCCAAAATATATTTGGTGCATCAAATACTTGCATCGCATAAAAATACTTTACATTTAAATAATTGATTGTGTTTTTCTGCATTACAATAATAATAATGAGATTTTGATTTATTTATTTGGATGGCATTAATGAAACTTAGCATTGCGTGATTTACTGATCTCTTTTCACAATGTGAAAAATCTGATCCTGAAAAAAGCAAAATAAAATAAAATTTTCTTTTGATTTTAAAGTGTCATACGACCTGAACACGTTCCTGACATGTTTGGTGCGATTCACCCAGTACTGCGATGATGATCCGTTTCGCGTCGTGACCCTATTATAATGTTTTGCCTGCAACAATGCATTAATAACCGGAGCCATTAGTGCACGAATGGAGATCAGGATGACCCAGCTGCTGGAATTTAAATGAAAACATAAACTCTGAGATTTTGAATCGTCAGACTGCATCTCTGCCGGTGATGTGCTGAAAACCTGCCAGGAATAGAAGCAGTGCCGTGGCAAAGGTTAAGTACAGTGAGAAGATGGAGAGGTTTGCTGAACCACTGCGAAGCCGAGAGACTGTTTTATGTATGGTGGTGGACACATGAGAGGAAGGGAAAGCAATTATAGCCCGAAGATGTTTCTTGTTTCAATATATTCAGCGATTTATTAAATCCACCCACTAATATCTAAAAAAAAATCTCTCTTTCTCTCTCTGATTCCCGTTCGAGTTGATGTAAGCAGATGTCTTACGATATGAGCATGGCTGCAGGCGCTGTTAGACCTGAACATCCCGATGTTGAACATGTGTTGTGTATACATAGAGTCTGTGCACAAAGGCGGATCAAGGATGTACTTATGCCAATCTGTTGTGGAGAATATTCTCTGCTGCGAGCTACAAGTGTCAAGAGTTACAGATGAGGAGAGAACAGCGTTTTTCAGTGTTCAGGATATTGGAGAGACAATGAATGTGGTTTTGCTCCTTCATACTGTGTGTCTTGGTAAAGGAAGATCCTTCACGCTGAGAGTGATGGTTTTTCCAGATGGCGTACATGTAAGAATAACTGAAAGATCTGTTGTCTGACTTGGTGTGAGTCATTTAATGAACAAAAATAACGAGCTATGATCTTTGAGACTAATACTTCAGCTCTTTTAATGTCATTTTGACAGCGTGTTGTGACAGTATGAAAGCATCCTTTACTTTCGCAAATACACGCTTCTGGTCTTATTGTGCACATTATTTGAAAGAAAAAAAGTCTTTGTAATCATTCATCAAAACGGACGTCTGTTTTTCCAGTTAAAATATCTAAATATAGCTGCAAGCATGGCTGGGAGCTTCAGAGCAACTGCAGCAATGAGTAGCTGAAAACATTTTTCATTTTATTTTAGTCGAAATGGCAGAAAAATCACAAATACAATCACTTGTAATATGATTACATTGCCTATCAACTTTTGACCAATAGGTGGTGCTGTTAGCAATTGATGTTGTGTGGTCAGTGTGAGGACACAATGGTTGGCATATTCTCTTGAGCAGGTACTTTTTTGAATAAGTAATTGCTTCACGACCGCTAAAAATGTACGTTATATAGTATGAATGTAATCTGGACGTACTACATTCACCATGTTGTCATTATCATGTGACCTACCAGTGTCAGTTGTGTTGCTTCACTGTCCTTCATAAATCCTCTGCCGCAGCCTCATGGGATAGTAAAGTGTCCATCGTATGCACACTTCAGAATCTCGCCGGAAGTAGTAGGTCATCCGGGTATTTTTTGCAGACTCTTTTATGGGTACTGTAGATTTGGATATACTAAATTTGTCACACTGTTTATTGCCTGCTATACAGTAGGTAAGTATGCAGCCAATGACACGGATGAAGTTCGGTCTCAATATGGCAAAGAAAGTCACAGCCTCAGAATCAGCTTGGCACCATGCCATCAAATTTGTAGATGTGTTTATTATAGAGTACAGTTTTGGGTCAATCAAAAATCTTTTGATAACTTTTTGCCGGCATTGGTCTGAAGATGATCTGAGACGATTTTTAAAAAGCAGTTTTTCAAAAAAAGTTAAAATGTGGACAGCATTTTCGACTGATTATGGCATCATTGGTATCATTGTTCTCGGTATGACTCAAGGAATCTATAGAACATTTTGGAGCAGACGTCACAGTTACGTCACTTGCAGCTGCGCACGCATTGTGGTGGAGGAAAATGGCCAGAATCTATGGACTAAGAAAAAAAATATCTTGTGCTTTTATCCAAAGCGACTTACATTAAAGGCATATTTTATGAAGTTCAAGTGCTTAAAAAGGGGTTCCTATTATGCCTTTTCACTTTTTCAACTTTAGTTAGTGTGTAATGTTGCTGTCTGAGCATAAAAAAGATCTGCAAGGTCACAAAGTTCGAAGTCCACTCCAAGGGGAGATATTTTATTTAACAGAATCCACTTTTCAAGAACTACATTATGGCTTGTTTGGACTATAAATGCGTTTTTTTTCCCCCTTTAAAAGAAGCATTACAAGATATGTGGAGAGGTTCTCAATGATGACCTTCTATCTCTGTGTCCAATCTACAGAAAAAGTCCTGCTCTATAATTAAAAAGTAAAAATGATTGCACATGCCTCCTGTGTTGACTTTAAAATTGTAGACTGATAACAGAAAGGTTGTAGGTTTGAATATTGAGTGACTTGGAGTAAAAAGGCCCTATCATACACCCGGCGCAATGCGAGGGCAAGCGTTTTTGCTAGTTTCAGGCCAGCGCAGTTATCATGTTCATATCCAGCACCACGTTATTTAATAGTAAATGCACTCTTGCCCATCTGTTCGCCCATTGGCGTGCTGGTCTGAAAACCAGGTGTGTTCAGGCGCATTGTTGGCGCGTCACTATTTTGAGGAACTGAAAACGACTGCGCCATTGTCCAACAAAAAATTCAGTATTTTTTGTGTTATTTAAAGGGTGCGTTAGTAATATGCACCTATAGGCGGGTGCACAACGTGTGTACTCTCTGCTTATTACACACACAGGGACGTGCAGCAGCACACTATATTTTTTTTATGATAAGAGCACGCTGCAGTTTTGTCGCCTGCCGCTTTAAATGCTCAAGCTTGTTAAAGCAGGATGGATTTTGTTTTTATAGTTCATCAACTGGAAAAAATTATTCTGAAAGTCATTCTAACAATATAATTTCTCTGTGCCATTATCATTATAGTTGTGATGTGGACTCTGTTCTTTTACGTCTAAGAAAGATTTTTAGAACTAGGCCTATATCTTTATTGTTATCTTTGTAGTTATCGTCCTTGGTGTCAATGGGCCTTTAAAGAACATTCAAAAGTATTGTTCCCATAATTGGTGCAAAATGATAAAATAGAGAAAACATTTACTTAATTTATCATTTATGATGTGTTGAATGTTCTGAGAACATAACTTAATTGGAACGTTAGCAAATATTTTTGTTAGCTAGGATGGTGTGTGTTAGCGGAGAGCGAGCAGAAGTCATAAAGACGTAACGCTCCAGGATGCAGTCTGGACCCCATAGACGATGGGTGGGCGAGAGCATGAGATGCGTGGGAGGGGGTGGGGTGCAGTTTGCCAAGCGTCTCACCAGGCAACCGTGGAAGATGGTTGTATCATCACCCAAAAAATTTATCTTCCTGCATCATAATAGGAGAGGACTGTGGGTATTACATGTATAAAAATAGATTGTTTAGTGATATATGGAAATTATGCGCAAAATTGACATCAGTACTTTACCAGCTGTTCAGTACGGTATGGGTGAACAGCTGGTAAATTTTTTTCATTTTGTGGCACCATGTTTCTAAACGGACAAACTGCTCTACAGAGCGCCAGCTACTGTCTGCTGTTTCAGACGATGACATCTTTGTCCTGTGTCGGCCACCGTAGCTTCTCTATGTGCTCCGAAAGGAAGGGGTGAGCGGTGGGCAGTTGCAATTCGCTACCTCGCCACTAGAAAAATTGACACAGTGCACATTTAAAAGTAGATTAAAAACATTAAGGGCCCTATTTTAACAATCTGAGCACATGGTCTGAAGCGCATGGCGCAGGTGCACTTAGGACGTGTCCGAATCCACTTTTGCTAGTTTAATGACGGAAAAAACAGTCGGCACGCCCGGCGCATTGTCTAAAAGGGTTGTATCTAGTCTCTTAATGAGTCATGGGTCTGTTTTGGGCATAACGTGCAATAAACCAATCAGAGTCTCATCTCCTATTCCCTTTAAAAGTGCCATGGCGGACAGATGGGCGCGAGTGCATTTGCTATTTAAACAACGTGGCGCTGGACCATAGATTGTAAAAAAAGATGGACGACACGCCTTTACTTTCTTCCGTTGACGCAAGTGAAGCTGCCAGTGTTCAAATATGGTGCTGACATCTTGGAGCCAGAGTCTGCGCAGTAGTGAGCATGAAGTGGAGCCGCATATCAAGGTTATTATAATAATAATAATTTAATAATTTTCATTTAAATGCACCAATACATACACTACCGTTTAAAAGTTTTGGGTCGGTAAGATTTTTTTAAATTGTCGATTGACACTGTCCTTAAACTCAGTGCCTAAATAAAAAGTGCATTAAAATAAGTGCAATGGACCAGCAAAATCATCAAGTATACTGTATATCATCATGAATTTTAATATATTGGCCAGCCCTACTGTTCGGTTATGTGGATGATATGTTTTGATGTGTTTAACAGAACGGAGGGGATGTTTTATTATGTGCAAAGTTGCACCAGAGGAAAAGCTTTGGCTTCTATTATGTTTGACATGCTAATAAGTATCAGCCACAGATAATTCAGTAAGCCTCATACAAATCAGCCAGGAGACATTTCCCATGTTATCCATCACTTTGACGAGATACAGCACCGGAAGGCTAGTTATTGTTCTGCCATTAAGCTTGTGCGCGCACACACATATGCAAAAAAAACCAAAAACTTGAAAGCTGTTAGAATTGCGTATACATTTATTTAGACCCTGGAGAATAACAAACATTTGCAGATTTGCCCTAAATGGTTCACAGATCATGCAAGTAATGGCGGCAGTAAGATTTTCTCTCTGGCTGATCAAGATTGCCTGTTTTTGATATATCAGAAGCAGCGTGGAGGCTGTTGCCATTAAATTTTGCAAGACTGCACTGAGTGTATTAAACACGCAAGCAATTTTCCCATTAAGTAATTTTCTCTGGCTGTCACAGTATGATTATTCTTGCCTTTCAACAGTCACCAAATCTAACAATGTAAATAAGCGATGCCTGTAATATTCCTGTGCTCTGCATACTAAATATCCCATTACCAGACCTCTTATTCTACTCAAGTAGCTCAGGTATCTTATTCAAATAGCACTTTAATATATTGTGTGTGTTGTGGCGTCAAGATAATCTCACCTTGCCTTAAAAATTTCAGAGCTTCTTGGGCATTCTGCTCTAAATATCTCCTTTTGCATTCCACAGATGAAAGATAAATCATTTTGAAAGACATGAGTGTGAGTAAATGATGACAGAATTTTCATTTTGGGGAAAACTGTTCTTTGAAAGCAGAGGGTTGAGATCTTCAGAGCTCAGTTTTCTGCTTGATGAAGGTTAGCGCTGTTAGGTTTGGAAAGTGTGCTCAGCATGTTACTGGCAGAATCACAGTCCTGTGACTCAGAGGCAATCTGGAGAAAAAGCCCTGGAGCAAAGCTGTGATCTCGCTGCGTCAGAGAAAAGTATACGCTTGAAACTCACTGTTACCAGTGCTGCAGTTCAAAGGGTCGCTCTTTTCTCGCACACTCTGTCTATCCGTGGTTCCTTAAAAGGAATAGTTCACCAAACAGAAAACTGTCATCATTTACTCATCCTCTTGTTGTTCCAAACCCGTTGATTTTCTTGGATGAGTATTGGAAATAGCACTGTGAACAATGAAATTCTGAGACCAGAACATAACAATAAAAGAAGTACATATAACGCACATGCTTTATTCCAAGTCTTCTGAAGTCATACAATAGTTTAAATGAGAAACGGACTGAAATTGAAGTCATTAGTATAGTCACCAAAAATCATAGATTTCCAAACGTAGCACATCAAGAAGTATTGTCAATAACGGATATTTACCTGTCTCATAAACAAACAAAACTACTGTATTGCTTCTGAACACTTGGAATACAACGCAAAAGTCATATGGACTATTTCTATGGTACTGTTATGACAGCATTTAATTCAGAAAACCTTTTAAATCTGATTTCAATTCCTGAATTTGAAATTAATTTGAATTGAGGTAGCAACGGTAGGAAGAATTGCAATTTCACTGCAAAAAAAAAAAAAAAAAACCTTTGAGTATTTTTATCTTGCTTTCCAGTGCACATATCTAAACACTCTTAAATCAAAGTACAGTCACTTGAGCAGCAAAATTAGATATTGAGTCTTTCAAAATTAAGTGACTTTGGGCCAGATTTACTAATATCTTGTGCCAGCGCAAACCCTATTTTGGCGTTGAACTAGCTGTCAGGATTTACTAAAGGCATGCAGTGATAAATTAGCGCTTAAAAGGCGTGGACAGGGTTATTTTTGGGGCTGACCTTAATGCATGCATTTGTAGAAGTTTCCCTTTCAGACGCAGAATGTATGGGAGGAGAGTATTTAAATGAATCACACAAGGTGATTTACTAAAATTTGCAATAGTCAATTTTTACCACCCAAAAAAGCACGTCTTAAACCAGATGCTAATTTGCGCTGCTCTTGGTAGATTGTGTTGGTCATTATGGAAATGATCCGGCTGCGTCTGTGTGCTCTAATTTGAGTGTCGTCAGTAGATCACGCGCTGAACTTTTCACTCCCATCTGCACTTTTTTGGAATTGTGCCTAGTCTTTGGAAACGGCTTTGTTCATCAGCTTAAAAAGCCACCAGTTGCCATTTTCCAAAGACGTACGTTCCTCTTCCCAACCTCTTCTTCCTGTCACTGTGTGGAATTTGTTGACCCCTTCCTCCCATCCACTTATTCTCATGTCACTCCTTCTTTGACACTCAAACCTCCTTAAGATAAAGGCCGGCATAAGAGGAAGATAAAGGCAGCAGACGCTCTTCAGCAGCCCAGTGGCTGGCACACGATTAATTTGACAGGTCGGAAACAAAAGGCCAAGCGTAATCATTATCTCGTGGCGACTGACAGTGCAGGTGCTTAATAAGCATGCAGTGACGCACTCGCTTCCTGATTTTAGCAATCCGAAGGCTCCCATCTTGGCCAATGATTGGTGCCTGAACACACAGGGCCGCAGACACTAATTTGTAACTTGTGAACCCATTACAGCTTAATCATGGTAATTGATTTAATTAGTTTGGACACTGGCCATGGAGGGTATGAAGCATCTGGGAGCAGTGTTGTGCGCCATTCGGAATTGAATTGAGAATGACTTTTAAATCCACTTGAATTCCTGAATTTGAAATGGGTAGGAGACAGGAAGCAAAACAGGAGGTAGAATTACAATAAGGTGACAGACATCCCAGTTTCCCGGTTTTTGGTGTTCTGTATTTATCGTTTTTTTAAATAATAGATAATAACAAATGAGATTTTAGTGATATTTTGACCACTCAAATAGGCAATGTCCTCGATTTTATAACTGACATTCAATGAAATTCATGTAGCTGAAATTATATTGTAATTATTTATATATTAAATTACCTTTTTAATATATTATTATTTTAATTAATTAAATTAAATTATATTAGTAATTTTATTATATTATTTATTAAATTAACTTAAAATTATATATTTTATAACAATTCGTACACAGTTAGAATTTATTTACATTTACATGAATGTTGTTTGAAAGTTTAAAAAAATTAAGCACTAAAAAAGCATTGAGGATGGATGGACAGATGGACGGACGGACATATTCGTTTTATCATTTTGATTGTGGTTCACATTGTGGGATTGGAAGAAAGGTGTCTAAGGTTCAAAATACTCCACTTGTTGTGTAGGTGAACATTTGAGATGAGTTTGAAAAAGAGGTGTTGGAAGCACTTGAGCTATTCATTTTCACACTCTTAGTTGGATGGGGAGGCTTCCTGTTGCAGGCTATCACAGGCTAGGTTGTTGCGTGCCAAGACATTATGTTAACTTGTTTCGCCAGGGTTCATTCATCAGCAGATCCCACGCAACAAGTCAGAACATAAAGCATCTTATCTGAAGGGTCCAGCTGCTCCTGAAAACAGTAGATGAAAGTGATGCAGATAAGGCCCTGCAGGGTGAAAATCAAGAAATGCAAATGATTGGTCAAAAGTTTGAAGGAATTAGCATGAAAACAGCTGAAATAGCATCAGGTTTTCTACTCCATAACAGTCTTGTCCCTCGTATTGAACAGTGTGTGCATTGGAGACGCCAAATCAAATCAGGGGAATTGACGACTGCACTCTTGAGTCTTCCCCAAAAAGTAAACAGCAGGATTATTGATTAGCAAAACCCGGAAGGTTTGTGTCAATTAGAAAGTACTTTTTAGTGCATTACAGAGGAAGAGGGACATGAGTGATGTCATCAGCCCAGCCGAGCATCTCACGGGCAACCACTTATTGTAATAGCATTCCTGTTATCTCTTCCGGATAGGTTTGTAATTTTAGTGGCTGAGTTCATTAATCTCTTTGAAAGTGTCCTAAAAACAATTTCTTGGTATGATGTGCCACAAACATTTTATCGTATAGTCCGTTTTTTAAAGAAATATTCTGAGTTAAGTGATGTATGCTTAATAGGCAGCACTTGTGGCATAATGATGATTACCAAAAATATAACTTCAGATTTTGTTTTTCTTTAAAATGTATAAACATTTATTAAAACTGCTTAATAACCATTTCTGTGTAAAGTTATGTCCACTTTTGCAACTTATAAATCATTGATCAACGCATTTTGGCTTGGCAGGTATATCTGGATGGATGGATGGATGGATGGATGGATGGATGGATGGATGGATGGATGGATGGATGGATGGATGGACAGATGGATAGACAGACAGACAGATGATAGACAGACAGCTGGATAGATAGACAGACAGATGGATAGACAGACAGACAGATGATAGACAGACAGCTGGATAGATAGACAGACAGATGGATAGACAGACAGATGGATAGATAGATAGACAGACAGACAGACTTAATAGTTGCTCAGATGTCTGTGTTTATGGTGACCATAAAATTGCTATAGCGCAAAATATAGACCATAAAATAGCATCATAAATCATAATGCTTTGATCACTAATCTGACGTCCCCCTCTCACTGAGCAGGTCACTCTTTGAGAGGAAGCGCTGGACTACAGGCATGTGACAGCCGCTGAGGTGGAGGTGGCCGGTGAAAGATGACTTTACTGGCAGGGGATGGTTCGGATTACGACTACAGTGCTTTAAGTTGCACCTCGGACACCTCTCTGAACGCTCCGCCCATCCAGGAGAAAGAGGCCCTAAAGGGCGTTTATTATAAACGAGCGCAACGACTACCTCCGACTGACCCCAACATCACCGATGCACTCCATCCCGACGACAACGGAAACCTGCCGTACTGTGGCCAGCGGCTGCATGTCATCATTAATGTGGGCGGCCTCCGGTACCAGCTTCCCTGGACCACGCTGGACGACTTCCCGCTCTCACGCCTGGGCCAGTTGCGTCTGTGCAGCAGTTTCGACGAGATCATGCGGGTGTGCGATGACTACGACGTTGTCCACAACGAGTTCTTCTTCGACCGCAGTCCCTGCGCCTTCCGGACCATCCTCACCTTCCTGCGCGCCGGGAAGCTGCGCTCTCTGCGTGAGATGTGCGCACTGTCGTTCCAAGAAGAGCTGCTCTACTGGGGCGTCCCGGAGGAAAGCTTGGAATGGTGCTGCCGGCGACGCCTCCTGCAGCGCGTGGAGGAGTGCGATGAGCTAGAGCGGGAGGAGGAGGACGAGGTCGATGAGGATGACACCGAAAGCGGATTGGCCGGGGAGTCTCGTCTTGGCCGTTGCATGGGAAAACTAAGAGACATGGTAGAGAAGCCTCACTCCGGCCTGCCGGGGAAGATCTTCGCCTGCCTGTCAGTGCTGTTTGTCACGATAACAGCCATCAACCTGTCCATAAGCACCATGCCTGCTATGAGAGAGGAGGAGGAGAATGTAAGTATCCACTTCTCCTGCAATCTAATACCCTTTAAAAGTTTGGGATTTATTTGAAAGAAATTAAACTTTTATTCAGCAAGGATGCATTAAATTGATCAAAAGTGACAGTAAAGGCTTTTATAATGTTACAAAATATTTCTATTTCAAATAAATGCTGTTCCATTGAACTTTCTATTAGAATCCTGAAAAAAAATGTATCATGGTTTCTACAAAAATATGAAGCAGTTATGTTTTCAACATTGATAATCATAAATGTTTCTTGAGCAGTAAATCCTCATATCAGAATGATTCCTGAAGGATCATGTGACACTGAAGACTGGAGGAATGATGCTGAAAATTCAGCTTTGATCACAGGAATAAATTGCATTTCACAATATATTAAATATGTTATTTTAAATTGTAATAATATTTCACACTATTACTGTTTGTACTGTATTTGATCAAATAAATGCAGCCTTTTTGAGCAGAAGAATGTTTAAAAACATTCAAGAAATCTAACCAGCCCCAAAATTTTGAACGTTTGTAAAAAAAAAAAAAAAAAAAAATGTTTACAGAATTTTAATACTGGTGTTAATATATATATTTACATATTACAATTCTGGTTTGTGCCATATTGTGATGTGTAGTCAAAACATTAAATCCACACCCAGTGCCATTTTAAAACCCTCCGGATGTGTCCTAATCAAATCAAAAGAGAAAATGCAGATAACACATTCATAAAAGAAATTATAGGCATATTAGTGCTATTAGTGCAAGTCGTCTGAGACAATCTGCATCTTTCTAATGTGAGACACTAAAAAGTCTGATAAAAGGCCAAAGAGCCTTGATTAATGTAGAATAGTAAAATCTTCTTAAGTTAGTAATTCTCTTGATTATGGATGGATAAAACATGGATAATTGAACATCATCAGACAAATAATACAATATGATAGTTTTGATGTATTTATTAGAAAGACCGTAAACAACTATTATCATAGGCTTATGTTATGTTAAATGCGCAGTCCGAATTCCTTACTTAACAACAAACACAAACAAACACACACAATCACAACAGGCATAGCCTAAGCCTATTTGAAGGCAAAATATAAAATCTTGCAAAAAAACAACAACAACCCACAGCTTGAACAAACTTTAGGCTAGATTCAACCTTGAGTCAGAATTCATGAACGAGCTGTAAACTGCAACTCTAATATTGCATAACAACACTAAAACTCGCCCCACAAACTACACATTTTTGACTGACTGAAGTACTGTCCCACATTAAGCTAATCATACTGTCCCACTTTTCGAAACCACATTTCCTAAAGTGGGACACTAGGAAATTTGATAAAAATATAATGTTTACACATACAAAGTTATTATAAATAATGGATGTATATTATTTTTTGATGGATAAACATTTAATAATCACATTAGGCCAAAAACTAGCAGGATTGTTTTGTTTAAAATGTATTTATACTCCTCAATATCAGGTTTGTCAAAACTCTGGGTGCGTCTCAGTCAGCTCCCTAGTTCAGTAGTCAGGGCACTGATCAGGGAGTCGGCCATTTTAAGGGCTGTCTCAGTCGCAGAATCCGTCCAGTGCACTGAAACGTTCGCTCCCTAAAAAGTCCCACAATGCACCACAAAACCCAGGGAGCATCATTGCTCACTACGTTCCCTGAACGGAAGTTCTGAAGCACAAAACTTAAATCACATGAGCGAACTAACTACACATAACAACCAATAACGACACACGATATGTTTTTTTAAAAACAGAAACCATTATTTTATTATATTTCAGCATAGACATACCATCGTTACACAGGTAATGATCACAATCTAGCTAACATTTGTAATTTATTTATGGCAGAAATGTTGCATGTATTTATTATAATGTTCTTTTAAATTACAAGTAATGTCAGAAAGATATCAGCTCTGTTGTTCATAAATACCAGTAGTGATGTTGTACAATGAGGACGTTGTCACGTCGCCGGAAATATTCATCAGTGTCCCAATGTGTAGTGAGCTAGAGTCCTTACTGTCCTTACCAGTGCCCGAATTCATGAATATACTGATTCACGAGCTCGGGAGCTAGGGAACCGATTGAGACGCACCCTCTATGTCACTGAACTTTGGGTGGTCTTCACACAAGGTGCTTCCAGTTCGATGATTGCCTCACCCTCATATATAACTGGACATTTGAGAGGTCATGTGATTTTGATCACATGACACCACAGCTATAGCTAACCCATAGTTTCACTGGCATTCATGCATTTATGGGGGACCTGCAAACACTAGACCTTAGGTGTCCCACATTAGGCAGTTTCCCACTTTAGTTCACCCTAAGTAAAAACTAAACATTCATTAGATCCCATCACGTGACCACGTGTACTGTGTCATGGTTATGTTTTGTTGTGTTTGCTATGTAATGCTTGCTAAACTGCATTCTTGTATTTCTGGAGAGCGTGTGGCGGCGCCTGAAAAGGCTGCGGGCCGGAGGCTTGCTCCAAACTTCATTTCGTTATACTGTACTTGTACATGTGTAATGACAAATAAACTTGAATCTTGATTATAAATATTACAAGTGAATTTTAGCATCAAAACATGTGATGACATCTAGCCTATAAGATTTGCTATAAATGATTCATTTTTAAAGAATAACTTTGTTACCATTAGTAGGCGTCTAATATAAATGTAAAAATAAGGGAAAATAGTATGCATGCACATTTAAATGTCCAATAACACCTGATTCTGATCAATAAAAACACTCTAATATTGACCAGTAAAAGATAAGGTAGTGATATTATAGTGCATCCCTAAAAATACTTCAATTCAGGTTTGCTCCCTGCAGACGATCTAGCTTCCAGTAGTTGGATCTCAAACACACATGAACGAGTAAATCAAGGTCTTTGCGTTCACTTGAAAATTACAGCCAGGTGTCTCAGAACTCAAGGAGCAAGTTCGAGCACACTTACAGGAGAGGTCATCTTTTTCCAGAAATGATTTGTGGCGATTCGACTGAGTCACACGTTAAACCAGCTCTTTCTCTAATTGAATTAAGACACTCATTGTCTCGGCTCACATCAGTCACTGGAATAATTAAAATGGCTGCCCCTGGAACAGAGAAAAACAGAGCATAGAAAATTCAATTATGCTTTAAAACAACATAGCACCAGCATGACAGAGCTCCTTCCATTTTCATAAATTATGTCCTTTGTGTATGTCACAGGCTATTTATGGTAATCTACTGTGATGAAACAAGACTGTAGGAATTTTCTTTACTGATGAAAAGTATTTACTGACAAATCCAAATGATATTGTTACATTTTATTAGTAGCCTATTGTTACATCTTGGTGACATTTAGACCAGTGGTTTTAATTTTATCCTCATAATAATAATATAAAGCAATAAGCCCCAGGAAGCTGCGGTTTACAGTGAATTTATAGCAGCTAATATTTTAGGCACATGCACGCGGAGCTGTTATAAATTCACTGTAAACACGGCTACACGGGGCTTATTGCTTTTATAAAATGGTTACCACACAATACAAATATTAAAGCTGAAAAAATATATGTATCAATGCAACTTTCATGAAGTGAAATCAATAAAAGTCTTCCTTCCACTGGAATATAATATATATATAGTCCCTGATATGTATGTATATATATATATATATATATATATATATATATATATATATATATATATATATATATATATATATATATATATATATATATATATATATATGTATATTCTCTATTTAGATCAGTGACAACAGAAATTACATTATTACACCATTAGATGGCGGCAAAGACTGTCTTAATGAGCGAGTCACTCAATAGCGAAGACTTTTATATTGAAAGGACTGAAACTTGTGTGAACATGGGAACAAGACGAAAAAGAGTGCTGTCACTGTCAGGACACGGGAAAACCCCTTTACTGTTATAAGGTCAAGATATCGTGGCGGACATTCAATGGATTTTTATTATGAACATAGGACTGACCTGAAGGATATGCTAAATCTAATGCAGGTAATATACTCAGTCACTCAATCTCTCACACTAATGCAAGCTTCATTGAAAACTATCAATGAGAACAAACATACAGTATGTTTACATTGCTAGGAGTGGTTGCTAAGGGTGTTGTGCAGTGATACAGAGAACCGTTGGGTGAAGCAGTCATAACCGTGTTTTATTGTAAAATTAAACACAGCTATTGACCAGTCAGAATCAAGAACTGGAACTAACCCGTTTTATAAAAAATAATAATCTCAAGAGGGTTTATGGTTTTGGTTCGTCTGGCATGGGGTTTATTTTTGAGGGGCGTTTGTATAAACCGGATGCAAAAATGCAGGCAAGTAGTTCTAACATGTGGTGAAGCACTAAATATAAATGCAAGAAATATTTAAATAATGAGGTGTAATTTTCAATGCACTTAGTCATTGGCACCATTTTCACAGTTGAGCTGAATTAATTTACTGTACCACAATCAACACATTTTTCTTACTTTGTTGTTGTTGTTAGTCTTCAAGGTGCAATCCTAGGATTTAATGAGAACGTATCTGAGGATCGAGGTGAGATGAGGTGATATAAAAATATAAAAAATATAAACACTGTATATAAGATATGAACATTTCATTAATCTCCAGCTTCCTCTAGTGGTCTACTAGCAGTATTGCAACTGAGAACAAGATATTGGCTGGGATCAGATGTTTTTAAAGGGGTAGTTATGGCATCATTTACTCACCTTAATGCCATTCCAAAGTAGTATGATGTTTTTCTCACAAAAGAAGATATTAGAAGATGTTTTATGATTGGATGATGTATGTTTCAGCTGTTTTTGTCCATATATTGTATATAATATGACTAACAAACACCTCATAACAAATCAAGACAGTGATGAATTTAAGTACACTTAAAAATTGTAATTAAAAATTAAGTGAAGGAAATATAATACAATTACATCAGAGATAATATATAATCTAATCTAATCAATAAATTATGATAGCATATGTTTTTACATTTATTTATTTTTGTAAGTTTTTGTAATTTTTAAAGTCAGTTTCATGTAATTTAAGTTGAAATGAAGTTGATTGTACTTTTACAATGTGGAAGTTTTGTCAATATGGACACTGCATTTGTTTGTAAAAAAATACTGTAAAAACAGTAGGCTATGGCTAATATTGTGAAATATTACTACCATTTAAATTATTACAATAACAATTCAGCATCATTCCTCCAGTCTTCAGTGTCACATGACCTTCAGAAATCATTCTAATATGCTGATTTGCTGCTCGAGAAACCATGATGCAGTTTTTATTCAGGATTCTATGATGAATATGTTCAAAGTTCAGCATTTATTTGAAATAGTAATCTTATGTAATATTTAAATTGACACTACTTTCACTTCTGATCAATGTAATGCATCCATGCTGAATTAAAGTATTCATTTCTTCTTCTTCTTCTTCTTCTTCTTCTTCTCACTGACCCTAAACTTTAGAACGGCAGTGTGCATGATGTGCCTACAGTTGCAAGAAAAAGTATGTGAACCACTGAAATGTGAATAATTTTAACAAAATAAAAGCGATCTGCTGTCCTGAAAGAGATATTTTACATAAAAGTTGTTTACATATAATTATTAAAATGACCCTGTTGAAACGTTTATGAACCATTGATTCTTAACACTGTCGTTCCCTGGATGATCCCCGGCTGTTTTTGTGTTGTGTGATGGTTGTTCTTGAGTCCTGAGCAGTTAAACTTCAGAAAAATCCTCCAGGTCCTGCACATTCTTGAGTTTTCCAGCAGATTTAGCATGTTTTAACTCTTTCCAGCAGTGACTGTATGATTTTGAGATCCATCTTTTCACACTGAGGACGACTGAGGGACTCAAACACAACTATTAAAACAGGTTCAAACATTCACTGATGCTCCGGAAGGAAACACGACGCATTAAGAGCTGGGGGGTGAAAACTTTTTGAATTTGAAAATCAAGGTAAATTTTACCTAATTTGTCCTCCAGGAAACAGTGGTATCTTCTGTTGCTTCCGAAGGGCAGTACTACATTTAAAAAAAATTTTTAATGCATTGTGTTTCCTTCTGGAGCATCAGTGATTGTTTGAGCCTTTTTTAAATAGTTGTGTTTGAGTCCCTCAGTTGATTCTGCAAGCAGTTCACATACTTTTTTTCTTGCAACTGTATGCTATACACAGTCCCAAGTTATTTAACTTTCCATTTATCTGTTTCAGGGGAAATGCTCTCGGATGTGCTACAACATCTTCATAGTGGAGACGGTGTGTGTGGCCTGGTTCTCGCTGGAGTTCACGCTGCGCTTCATCCAAGACCGTAGCAAGTTGGCCTTCCTCCGGCGACCGCTCAACTTGATCGACATCATAGCCATCCTGCCCTACTATATCACACTGGTGGTGGACAGCACCTCCACGGGGGAGAAACGCTTGGGCTCGGGCAGCAGTTACCTGGACAAAGTGGGCCTTGTGCTCCGGGTGTTACGGGCATTGCGTATCCTCTACGTGATGCGCCTGGCGCGGCACTCACTCGGACTCCAGACGCTCGGGCTGACGGCACGCAGGTGCACGCGGGAGTTCGGCCTGCTCCTACTCTTCCTCTGCGTCGCCATAGCGCTCTTCTCCCCGCTCCTCTACCTGATCGAGAATGAGGCGGCGGCCACGCGAGAGTTCAGTAGCATTCCTGCCACGTACTGGTGGGCCGTGATCACAATGACGACGGTGGGTTACGGCGACATGGTGCCACGGAGCATCCCCGGACAGGTGGTGGCTCTCAGCAGCATCCTCAGCGGGATCCTACTCATGGCATTCCCCGTCACCTCCATCTTCCACACGTTCTCGCGCTCCTATGTGGAGCTCAAACAGGAGCAGCAGCGGCTGCTTCAGCGGAGGACTCACTTCCTGCTGCGCAGCCGCATTGCGGGGCTGGGCAGCAACCTGTCATTGGAGAGCAACGTGCTTTTCCCTAGCATCTCGTCTGACCACAGAGACAGAGAGGAATAAAAGTGCAGGACGTGGAATAAAAAGCTTTTTTGATATCTTGAATGTTGTTTTACATATTGTCCATCAACAATCCATTAAAAGACTTCAATCGTGAATGTTCCCGCAGAATTGACTTCCAAGTTTAATTGAAACATATCTGAACCATTCTGACCTCGCTAATCAAGGTCTTTGGGATTATTTAAAAAATGAATGGCTTGATCCTAATGGAATAGGTCACCCAAAAAATTTAAATTCTGTCATCATTTATTCACCTTCATGACATTATAAACCTTCTTCTGAGGAACACGAGAATGAATGCTTGAATCTGATTGGTTGATGAACGTTCTAAGGCGTGCAATTATTTTCAGGAAAACGTGCAGCCAAAGTAGTTCCAGGCAGGTTTTGATTGCATTACAGCTCCATATCACTCCGCCAAATGATTTCAGTTATTTCAAAGATCCTACAGCCGACAACAGCAAAAGAAACAAAATACACAACGACACTGACCAAGCAAATAAATATAGTAAACAACAGGATAAAAACTACAAATTATTTCCATGTTTTTGACACAAAATTACATTTTATTATGAAAGCACATACTCTCTTTCCCACTCAAATACACACATGTACAGAACGGACACACACTCACACAGAAACATGTTGTTGGTGGTGCTTTGCCGGTTTTATCAGTAAAATAGTTTAATAACTTAAAAGCTACATGACATTTCTTACTAGTGAGGTAAAAACGGCGCTGTTCTTGAAGCAGATAAACTTACAGTTTCACTATTAGTAGAGACACTGCTGCCCAACACTGTTGAGAGACGCAGACTCCGGTAATTCACACACGCTTAATCTCTCTCTCTCTCTAATAACAGCATTAATAACAGCATTAGTCTGCTATCAATGGCTCAAGCCTCTGTTACTAGCGCTAAAATGACGTTTTGGAATTAGCAGTGGAGGCTTGGGTTTAAATGTGCAAGAAATTAGTCCTGCACACAAGAGCATTTTAAGGACAAAACCTGACAAATGTCTTGAAATACATCATCTGAACAATGTCTTGACGTGTGGTAACCGTAGTATAAGCGGAATAATTGACTCCGGGTCGTTGAATTATTGAAAAATAATGCACACCTGGGGTGTTCCTTATTTGCCAATATTTAAAAAACAGATCAGCTCTAAAAGACAATAGCATCATTATTCAGCTCAAGTCAGTTCAGTGTGGATTCAGATTCAAGAACTGTCAATTTTATGGAATTATGGAACAGGTTTAATTCGGCAAAGATGTCATCGGTGACAGAAATGGAGAACAAAACCTTAAGAGAAACCAGGCTCAGCTGCATCACATTAGATTGATATAATTCTAAATATTTCATCAAGCTCCTTGCTTGAATATCCGAAATGTCTTTTATGTCTTAAAAAGACATTTCAATAAAACTATCTTAAAGTTTCATCAAAATTATTCATAATGACTTTTGAAATTGTTGAAATTTGATCAAGAATCAAGTCAAGAATCTGACTTCTCGTGAAAGCATTAGTGCTGTTATTGTTAACTAAAACTATAACTATTAAAGATGGTTTTCAGTGATTGAAAGAAAGCTGAAATTAAATAAAATATAATTATTAGATGAAACCTGAACATAAATATAAATATATATATATAGTTTATAAATAATACTAATCCACATGGTGGAAAGAGAGAAAAGGCATTTGGCAAGGTTTTCAGTTAATAAAAGCTTAATTTCAGTCTCTTTCTAATGCTATCGACTTGCCATATAGTCATATCAACCACTTTTATTGTGCTTTTTGTCATTTTCCAGCTTGACAGGTCCTCTTCCCATTCACTTGCATTATATTAATATAAAAGAGTGTCCAGGACAGGACATGGAAGGGAAAGAAAGTCATGCAGGTTTTGAACGGCATGAGGGTTAGAAAATAATGACAGAATATTTTATGTTTTCCCTTTCAGAAGCAAAACTGTCTGTTTAAATGTTTCACGCCCCGAACCATTTGTTGTTGCTGTTCAGGCCCCTTTTCAAACTCTTTCTGCCTAAAGATGTGGTCACGCTACACTTTAAGCATGCAAAAATATTTCACAGGTCAACATGGGACATTTACATCCTCTACTGGTCAAACGTCTTTTCACTATATGAATTCACACCAAATTCTGATACACAGCAAAAAACAAAATTTCTACACACACGCTTGCGCTCCAGGTCTCCCACGTTTGCATGCGTATACAAGTGAATGCAAAAACAAAGCCTAGTCTAATTGCACCTTAAGAACAGGAAATGATTTTGTAAGACGACTTATTCTACATATTTCCCGTAAACACCCCACTTTGTTGAATCTGCACATGTATGTTCAGTACTTTAGTACTGCATGAATATCTTCACTTTGTGCATATTTAATTCTAAGAAGCATAAATCACACCACACACTAACATATCACCTGAATGATATGTAAACACCAGGTTTGTGTTCAAAGTTTCGTGCTGCGATATGTGTATGATTTAGATGTCATGCCATATAATTCTGTACCACGATTTACAATCTGTAATGCTCATCTGCCAGGAACATCTCACATGTCTCACATACTGTTTTTTTTTAATAATAATATTAATAATAAATCACACATAACATCAATAAACCTTATTTCATTTTTTAATGTGACCTAATATTTTTATGGTCTTATTTCTTACAAATGTTTGTTGCTTGCCGAATATTACATTAACTATGTTGACAGCATGAAACAACAGCCTTTCCGAGTGCAACCAGTCCCGACCAGCAGGAGGCAGCAGTGACTAATCTCTGACAAATGACTTTGGCTTTACTGTAAAACAAGCATATATTGTGCAAATGAAAGACAGCAGGGATTAGCCTCAGGCTTTAGTTTTGGTATGCAAGTGGCTGTCAAAATCTGATGAGACTTGTCATGTTATAGAAAATGGCAAGTTGAAGGGAAGTGTTCTCAAAAGTAAAGTGAATCTACCTAACAACTCCCAAATCTAGTTCTAAATATCCAATGAGGAATGTGCATATGTCTGGATTCCTCTTCTTTATGAAGATGCAGGGAAAACCTCTGAAAAGGCTTTCCATCCAATAAATATGTGTAGCGTCAAAAACTAATTCATGCAATGAAAAGTGATTGAGTTGGTCCAACTCAATTTTATTAAAGGCAGTTTAAATAATATTTATATACTTATAACATTACTTTTTTTATATACGTGTCAAACTTAAATTAAAACATTTAATTGGAAAATCAATTATAAGCAGTTTCATTCATCATCATACACAATGTATGAAGAAAAGAGGTGTCACTTCTGATATTAGCATAGATCACTGAGTGCCCACAGCCTAAGCACAGGCGCCACTCTTCAGCATAACTCTAATAAAACACATTACAGAAACTCCTCTAAATGTCCAACATAACTGACCATTAAACACTAACATTAACTAACAACATATTTCCCTTTACAGAAAAACACATAAAATAACATCCCTAAATTTACTCTTTTAATGGAGGCCCTTGCAAAGCATGCTGGGAACTACAGATCCACTGCCCAGTTAGTTTAGTTATGTCAACACAAATATTTCATGTAGTTTTAACACAACTTAAGTAAACTTCAGTTTTAAATATATTAGGTTGACTGAACACAATTAAATTAAGTTGTGACAAAATTAGATATGTTTAAGTGAACAGAATTTAAATGCGTCATATCTATGAAGGGCCTGAATCAATTTTATTTATTTTTTTTTGAGTGTGTTAGAAAACAACATCTACACTGTAAAAGGCAACATGTAACGTATAAGAGGTTGATTCTGCCTGAACGTGGTCAACAAATGCTGCTAATTTCTCTCTCAAAATAAGACGGTAGGGAAAGACTGTCATTAATTACCGTATATACCCGAATATAAGACTAGGTTTGTGTCCTAAAAATAGGCTGAAAAATGGGGGGTCGTCTTATATTCACGATATAGACAAAATCACGGGGGGAAAGGGAGAAAGCAAGGGGAAACAGTAGAGGGCGCCAACACGATAGGCTACGTAATTAGTGACAGTGTTATGAATTAAATAAACAGTAAAGTGCCGCCATGGAGAAGTCAAGAGATCATCTTGAGAAAAGAGCTTCAAAAGTTGGTCAAATAAACCAACACGTTCGAAACAGTTATGACACCAACTTTAAACTTATGGTCGTGAATGAGGCAGAATCATCTAATAATTGCAAAGCTGGCAAAAAATTTGGAGTCACAGAATGCAATGTTCGGAGGTTGCGAGCACCTTTGTTTCCCAAAAATCAGTCTGGAAAATGGGGGGGTCGTCTTATATTCAGGGTTGTCTTATATTCGGGTATATACGGTACTCACCCTCATGCCGTTCCAAACCCGTAAGACTTTCGCTCATCTTCAGAACACAAATGAAGATATCTTAATGAAATCTGAGAGCTTTCTGTCCCTCCATTGACTGCTATGTAACTACCACTTTTATGAAGCAACCCCAGGGCTCTTGTGAACACAACCCTGTCCCAAATGGCACCCTAAACACTTTCATGACGTAACGCCGCTTTAGCCCCGTTTCCACCGTAATTACCCGGAACAATTTGCGTCTGTCTGCGTTTCCATCGAGGTCTAAAATATTGTGCAGACTAGTCGAGTGATGTAGGACTACGCGCATCGACTTTCTGGATTTCGTCCTTTGCAAATAAATTTAATAAAGCCTGAACCTCGTCGGCGGCCCACCGGTCTTATTTTTTAAACACCACTGTTGATTCGAATAGCAATCAACTCTTACTGCACGCGCCGCAACAGACTTTTAAAAATAGTGGTTGAAATAAAATGCTGCGTTGAGTCGACCAATCAAAATGCTGCGTGAACTCAACCAATCAGCAAAGTTGGACTTTGAACTTTAAAAAAGTACTACCTCGCGAGCAGGGCTGTTTTGAGCGGGAAATATTTACCCGGAACTTAATTTAGACCCTGCGGTTGAAACACACCGAGTACCGCCCCTACACCGAGTTCCGCTCCTGGGGAAAGTTCCTGCGGTGGAAACACACCAAGTACCAACCCTACACCGAGTTCCGCTCCTGGGGAAAGTTCCTGCGGTCGAAACACACCGAGTACCACCCCTACACTGAGTTCTGCTCCTGGGGAAAGTTCCTGCGGTGGAAACACACCGAGTACCACCCCGACACAGAGTTCCGCTCCTGGGGAAAGTTCCTGCGGTCGAAACACACCGAGTACCAACCCTACACCGAGTTCCGCTCCTGGGGAAAGTTCCTGCGGTCGAAACACACCGAGTACCAACCCTACACGAGTTCCGCTCCTGGGGAAAGTTCCTGCGGTCGAAACACACCGAGTACCACCCCTACACCGAGTTCTGCTCCTGGGGAAAGTTCCTGCGGTGGAAACACACTGAGTACCACCCCGACACAGAGTTCCGCTCCTGGGGAAAGTTCCTGCGGTGGAAACACACCAAGTACCAACCCTACACGAGTTCCGCTCCTGGGGAAAGTTCCTGCGGTGGAAACACACAGAGTACCAACCCTACATTGAGTTCCGCTCCTGGGGAAAGTTCCTGCGGTCGAAACATACCGAGTACCAACCCTACACCGAGTTCCGCTCCTGGGGAAAATTCCTGCGGTCGAAACACACCGAGTACCAACCCTATACGAGTTCCACTCCTGGGGAAATTTCCTGCGGTGGAAACACACCGGAAAGTTCCTAGGGTGGAAACACACCGAGTACCGCCCCTACACCGAGTTCCGCTCCTGGGGAAAGTTCCTGCGGTGGAAACACACCGAGTACCAACCCTACATTGAGTTCCGCTCCTGGAGAAAGTTCCTGCGGTCGAAACACACCAAGTACCAACCCTACACCGAGTTCCGCTCCTGAGGAAAGTTCCTGCGGTCGAAACACACCGAGTACCACCCCTACACCGAGTTCCGCTCCTGGGGAAAGTTCCTGCGGTGGAAACACACTGAGTACCACCCCGACACAGAGTTCCGCTCCTGGGGAAAGTTCCTGCGGTCGAAACACACTGAGTACCAACCCTACACGAGTTCCGCTCCTGGGGAAAGTTCCTGCGGTCGAAACACACCGAGTACCAACCCTACATTGAGTTCCGCTCCTGGGGAAAGTTCCTGCGGTCGAAACATACCGAGTACCAACCCTACACTGAGTTCCGCTCCTGGGGAAAGTTCCTGCGGTCGAAACACACCGAGTACCAACCCTATACGAGTTCCACTCCTGGGGAAATTTCCTGCGGTGGAAACACACCGGAAAGTTCCTGCGGTGGAAACACACCGAGTACCGCCCCTACACCAAGTTCCGCTCCTGGGGAAAGTTCCTGCGGTGGAAACACACCGAGTACCGCCCCTACACCAAGTTCCGCTCCTGAGGAAAGTTCCTGCGGTCGAAACACACCGAGTACCACCCCTACACCGAGTTCCGCTCCTGGGGAAAGTTCCTGCGGTGGAAACACACAGAGTACCAACCCTACATTGAGTTCCGCTCCTGGGGAAAGTTCCTGCGGTCGAAACATACCGAGTACCAACCCTACACCGAGTTCCGCTCCTGGGGAAAATTCCTGCGGTCGAAACACACCGAGTACCAACCCTATACGAGTTCCACTCCTGGGGAAATTTCCTGCGGTGGAAACACACCGGAAAGTTCCTAGGGTGGAAACACACCGAGTACCGCCCCTACACCGAGTTCCGCTCCTGGGGAAAGTTCCTGCGGTCGAAACACACCAAGTACCAACCCTACACCGAGTTCCGCTCCTGAGGAAAGTTCCTGCGGTCGAAACACACCGAGTACCACCCCTACACCGAGTTCCGCTCCTGGGGAAAGTTCCTGCGGTGGAAACACACTGAGTACCACCCCGACACAGAGTTCCGCTCCTGGGGAAAGTTCCTGCGGTCGAAACACACTGAGTACCAACCCTACACGAGTTCCGCTCCTGGGAAAGTTCCTGCGGTACCAACCCTAATTGACACTCCTGGGAAAGTTCCTGCGGTCGAAACACCCGAGTACCAACACACTGAGTTCCGCTCCTGGGGAAAGTTCCTGCGGTCGAAAACACAACATACGAGTACCAACCCTACACACTGAGTTCCGCTCCTGGGAAAGTTCCTCCGGAAAGTTCCGGTGGAAACACACCGAGTACCAACCCTATACGAGTTCCTGGGGAAAGTTCCTGGAAACACACCGAGTACCAAATACGAGTTCCCTCCTGGGTGTGGAAACACACCGAGTACCGCCCCTACACCAAGTTCCGCTCCTGGGGAAAGTTCCTGCGGTGGAAACACACCGAGTACCGCCCCTACACCAAGTTCCGCTCCTGGGGAAAGTTCCTGCGGTGGAAACACACCGAGTACCACCCCTACACCAAGTTCCGCTCCTGGGGAAAGTTCCTGCGGTGGAAACACACAGAGTACCGCCCCTACACCGTGTTCCGCTCCTGGGGTAAGTTCCTGCGGTGGAAACACACCGAGTACCAACCCTACACTGTGTTCCGCTCTGCGGTGGAAACGGTGGCTTTTGACTGTCGGGAAGAAGTCTGCTCCAGAGTTCGCACCAGTGCAGGCTCGGCAAAAGTGCGCATATCGACCACAAAGGGGGGGCGCTCTTGAGCACCCTTCTGAGAACTAAAATGACAAATGGGACCCCCTATATAGGTCTCATGGACTTAACGGACAAGCATACACGGCAGGTATTGTAAATCCCAAAGTATACTTTGGCCGCTTGAAAAACAAAATCCACTAATGCGCGGACAGCCGAAGTATACTTTGGGCTTAAGTCCACAAGACCGAAGGTGCATATGAAGTCGGCCATTTGATACACGGGCAAAATAAAGTGTTAAATTATTTTTTATTTATTTTTTGTGCTAACAAAGCATAAAATTGGGGTTAAACCACTGGAGTCACATGGGTTACTGATGTCTTTACTACCTTTCTGGGGCTTGTAAGTAGTTGCGTAGGCTGTCAATTGAGGGACTTTCATTTAAAAGGACTTCGATTGCGTTGAGAACGAAAATCTTACAGGACATGATGGTGAGTAATTAATGACAGAATTTTCATTTTTGGATTCGCTAACCCTTTGGGTCAAAACACCGTCTCGTTCAGTGAAGGGGGCGTGTTCGTCCATCAGTCTAACCAATGAAATACTCCAATTTTCTAACGCAGTCGTGCTACAGTTTTTTTTTTTTTTCAATAAAAGCTTTTGCATACACCAGCATTTATTTACATTTATGGCAGACTAGACTATGCAAGCCTTATAAATTATTATTATTATTATTATGTTTGCACCGAGCAATCTCAAAGTGACGTTACGGGTGCCCCAGATCCAGCAATAGGTGGCCCCGTTACCTTAAATTCTCTACAGTCATTCCCTGCAGTTGCAGACTTGTCTCTGCTAGTCAAGTCTAACGTAGTAAAACAGTGTCACGTCAAAGCGCCCTGCCCTTCCCTCTGCCTTTCCAGTTTTCCCAGCGTCTCATATGGGTGTCACGGGTTTGACTCCGGCCGTGTGCTGTTTCTCAGGGACGCAATAAGCTACCGCCGCTTATCCAGGCATCGGATCATTCCCGATCGCTTTTTGATCGTGACGTTATCAATTGTTACCGGCGTGAAGATGACTCGTGCAGCTGTGCGCGTTCCCAGACAACCCCCGTCATGAACGCGCACTGAAGGCGCTCACTCTCCGTTTCATTTCGTCTCTCAGAGCCGCTAAACATTACCGACTATGGAGAGCTGAGCCTCGCTCATTCATAGACCGAAAACAGTGAATCAAAGGTCATTCAGAGCGGCCAGAAAACAAAAGGATTTTATTCACACCATATCTGTGGTTCTCGACAAGGTGAGTGCGAGCGCCTTATTTTATGTCATTCGTGTTTTTGTTGAGCGTTGAGATTGAAAACAGAGCTCAAGGTGAGTTTAGTCAGATTTCGGTTGATGAGATGAATTAAAGGTCCGGTGTATTGTTCAAAATGAAGGCGCGAGCTCAATATTTTCCCGTCGTGTTTATAAATCCGGGTATTTTTTCTCCGATTCGCCGGTTTAAATGGACCGTTAAGATTGTGTCTCAACTGCAACAAACGATCGCGGTGTTTCCCGTTATCAGATACAGCTCGTGAATATTGCAGACGAACAATCATGTGGTGAGCTGTTCCAGAAGTCCTGTCAAGGACTAGTCTGGATTTGTCTTTTCTTTTTTTTCCCCCTTTTTTTTCTTTTTTTGAACGTCACACCTGGGACTAGATCTCCCTGTAGGAAAGGAAAATGACCAATCAGGCTTGTCTACTGTGTGCGCTTCTTCTAGACAGCACTGAGAGGAAATGAAGCCTCAACCGTGGCTCAAACTGTGCTCAGGTTTGCCGGGAGATTCCCATATGAACTCCAATACAAATGATCTGTACAACTGTAATCTCTCTGTGTCTGCTGTTATTTTGAGAGAAACATCTGAGACAAAGTTTAGTGTTAATGTAGTTCTCAGATATGCTTTGTCTTTTGAGCTCTTTTTGGTAGATCGATACTTGCTTCTCTTTCCATTATCAGTGTAATATGTAGAAGTATTGATTGTCTGTCTGTCTGTCTGTCTATCTGTATACCTGTCTCTGTCTATCTGTCTGTCTGTCTATCTGTATATCTGTCTGTCTGTCTATCTGTATATCTGTCTGTCTATCTATCTGTCTGTCTGTCTATCTGTATACCTGTCTCTGTCTGTCTATCTATCTGTCTGTCTGTCTATCTGTATACCTGTCTCTGTCTGTCTATCTATCTGTCTGTCTGTCTATCTGTCTGTCTATCTGTATATCTGTGTCTGTCTGTCTGTCTATCGATCTGTCTGTCTGTCTGTCTGTCTGTCTGTCTATCTATCTATCTATCTATCTATCTATCTATCTGTCTGTCTGTCTGTCTGTCTGTCTGTCTGTCTGTCTATCTGTATATCTGTCTGTCTATCTATCTGTCTGTCTGTCTGTCTGTGTCTGTCTATCTGTGTCTGTCTGTCATCTATCTGTCGATCTATCTGTCTGTCTGTATACCTGTGTCTGTCTGTCTGTCTGTCTGTCTGTATACCTGTCTCTGTCTGTGTCTGTCTATCTATCTATCTATCTATCTATCTATCTATCTATCTATCTATCTATCTATCTATCTATCTATCTATCTATCTATCTATCTATCTATCTATCTATCTATCTATCTATCTATCTGTCTGTCTGTCTGTCTGTCTGTATACCTGTGTCTGTCTGTCTATCGATCTATCTGTCTGTCTGTATACCTGTGTCTGTCTGTCTGTCTGTCTGTATACCTGTGTCTGTCTGTCTGTCTGTCTGTCTATCTATCTATCTATCTATCTATCTATCTATCTATCTATCTATCTATCTATCTGTCTGTCTGTCTGTCTGTCTGTCTGTCTGTCTGTCTGTCTGTCTGTCTGTCTGTCTGTCTGTCTGTCTGTCTGTCTGTCTTCAGTGAACTAAAGAGAAGTTCTCGTCTGCTTTGTTGGCGGTACTTGAGATTATGGTTCTCCCACTCAAGATGACTCAAATCTCTGAATATTGAGTTTGCCATAAGGCATGAGTGTTTGATTCCTATTTTTGGACATCTTTAAATTTAAGAAAAACATAATCAGATTTTTTCATAATCTGACTATGACCCAATTTGGTCATAATCACGGATTGGTGGCTAATTTTTATGAATTCGTATACTCTCATTTCATTTTTATGTGATCTGGTTGCGCTTGAGGGTTAGGTTTGGACCTTCATCGTGCCTACTTTTTTTCCCTAAAAAATCTGACATTTCCATATGAATCACATGCATTAGATTCATGCAAAATCTCCACCTTGTAAAGTAGTTTTCTCATAAGATTGGGTTGGTCATTTTTAGACATGCAGATGGCATGCATTGTGATGTCCTCTAACGTTTTCCATACAGTGCTGTTTATGAAACTCACCTTGCATCACGTTACAGTAAATGTTTGAGGGGTTTTACATCAACACATTTCTAAAGACATATTCCCGGTACAGAGATGTGTAAATCATGGGTTTAGAGCCTTGGAAATCATATCAGGAGAGTTTGAGCATAGCACTAAGCTATAATTTGTTAGTTTACCACTTCTCATGTTGGTAGAAAGACCTCGCCCACACTTGCTGTCCTCAGAGTGTTTCATTTTCCCAGCCTCCTCATTCTTCATGGCAAAACGCACTTAGGTAAGTGAAAGTGAGCGTGTGGTTTATTCTAACCAAATCCACCCTGGTTTGAATCGGTGAAGGGCTAGATAGTATCATTCAACCATCAACCTCACTTTGACCATTTAGGTCTTTGGCAGGAGAAACAAAGCCTGACAATGGCTGAATATTTTGGGTTTCTCTTTGGGTTTTGTCTTCTCTGTTGACTTATGTTTAATTTTAATAAGTTCCAGTTCTGTTGTTGTACACCCTGGTTATCTTTGGCACTTTCCCAGTTGAGTCTTTGCCAGAAAGTCTCAATGTCAGTGTTAACTCCAGGGTTTAGCAGAGTGGATTCACAGTGCAATTGTGTGTGTTTTTTTGTTTTTTCATCAAAGTAGGTGTGCATATGTCCCCCCCTTTTTTTTATTTTATCGTCGCCATATTCATTTGCAAGTCCAGTCACTTTGAAAAGCTTCACAATTTGAAGAGCCATTCTTGTTTGTATAGCACAAACAGTGTTGAATACATTGAGTTAGGGTTTGTTCAAATCCCCAACAAATAATGCCTTAATGCACCACAATAAAGAAAAGCTGGGTGCACACTGTATGATTTATAATAGGGTCGTTCCGTGTTAAATCAAACGAATTTTGGAAACTTCCCCAGCTCAATTTTTTTTTTTTTTGTTAATTTTTTTTTCTGTAGAAAGACAATCATAGATAGTGATGAAAGCCAAAATATTAGATTCCATGGATGTATATTTACTGAGTAATCTGCTGTTTTGTTGAGGGGGGGTCAAAATGACAATTTTCACTTCAGATCTGGTGCCAAATTACAGGGGGTAAAAATGACTTTAGAAAGATGGCAGCATCATTATTTCATTTTTACACAGATTGATAGGTCTATTAGTAAAATCTGTTGACTGGCAATCTTTGTTGCATTATATGCCAACCGTGACAGTTCAAAAATTGGGGAAAAAGGCACTTCTTGTGTTGTTTGTCTCAAGTTTGCATGCATGTAACTCAAGAGGTATTAAAGATATCTTAATATCCTTTTAGATTCTGATTCTTAACAAACTTTTCATTTGGTTTTTGATCACTGAAAATGAGTAGGCAATTCAACAATTTGAACATGGAGCTGCGTTGAGAGATCCATATCTATGCGACTGAATCGTATAAGGCCTTGAAAATAAAAATGTTAAACTAAAAGTTTGTTAGGAACCATAATCTAAAATCATATTTTGATGTCTTTAATACTTTTTTAGTTACAGGCATTCAAACTTTGGAAAAACAATACGTATAGCACTCAGACAGGTATATTCTGTGCAATTGAGGTGATAGAAAAAAAACGAGATACATTTCTGGTTTCAACATTATTTATACTTCAGATATTCCCTTTTAAATATAAAAAGTATCAGCTGTGTGCAAAATGACCCACATTTGGTTTTCGACCACTGAAATTGACCAGTTTACTCACAGAGCCACATTAAGATCTCCATATCTCTGGGACTGAACCATTGAGGGCCTTTAAAATGGAGAAACCAAATGAAAAGTTTGTTAAGAATCAAAATCTAAAAGGATATTAAGATATCTTTAATACTTCTTGAGTTGCAGGCATGCAAACTTGAGAAAATGGTGCTTTTTCCCATTTTTGAACTGTCACGGCTGGCATATAATGCAACAAAGATTGCCAGTCAACAGATTTTACTAATAGACCTATCAATCGGTGTGTAAAAATAAAATAATGATGCTTTCTAAAGTCATTTTTCCCAGCTGTAATTTGGCCCCAAATCTCAGGTGGAAATTGGCATTTTGACCCCCCTCTACAAAATAGTGGATTACTCCGTAAATATACATTTGTGACATATAATATTTTGTCTTTCATCACTGTTTTTACGTTTGTCTTTCTACAGAGTAAATATTAACAAAATTAAAAATTTGAGCTGGGGACTTTCAGAAATTTGGTTGATTTGACATGCACTCAAAAAAATTACTTGTTGAATTTACTTTAAAAAAAAAAAAGCATGGTCAAGTGGTTCCACGCAACTATATTGAGTAATTTTTACAAATAACAATTTAGTTATATGAACAAAAGAAATTCAAGTAAAGATGACACAATTTCTTTGAGTAAATACAATCCATTTGAATTTGTCACTGTTACATAATATTTATATGTGCAGTTTACTTAATAATGTTATGTTACATTTAGAAAAAATGTATTATGTTAGGATAATTTACCTTACTAAATTAACTATTTGTAAGTGGAAATATATTAAATAACAACAAGCATATTTTTAGAAACAAAATGCAAAGATAACCCATTGGACAAACTCAATTTAATTGAGGGCAGGAATTTCACCCGATAAATATGTGTATATGAGTTCCCACAGGCCACTCTTCTGCATAATGGTAACCACAAAATTACAGAAACTCCTCTAAATGTCCAACATAACTGAACATTAAACACTAACATAAACTAACAACATCTTTCCCTTTACTGAAAAGCACATAAAATAACACTTTAATCCCTAAATTTACTCTCCTAATGCAGTCCCTTGCAAAGCATGCTGGGAACTACAGATCCACTGCCCAGTTTGTTCGTTTCACTCAGCAATGTTAAGTTGACCGAACAAACACTTAAGTGAAGCTGTCAGTACTCATTATTAGTAAATTTAAGTTCATGTAGTTGCACAAGTTTTTTAAGTAATGTGAACAAGGATGATTTGAATGCAACTAACAACAGTGAAAGTAAATTTTTTTTTTTTTTTTGAGTGTGGAATGACCCACTTGAAGTAAGCAGTACTTCAGAACTGAGACTGTAATGAGTGAACATCTGATATCTTCAAGGTATTCCCTAAATCTGTTGTACTAGTGTTTATTCCGATGAGCTGTTTATCCTATGGTGATTTGGAGCAATTAGCTAAAGCATCCCGGTCTTCAGTAGTGTTCATCTGTTGTTTCTCTGCATTGCCCGTGGCTGTTGATGGTCCTTATGGGTGCCTTCATGAGGAGGGACTGATGCTCTTAATTAGACGTGCTCATGGCACCATTGAGGTGTCTCTCGAAGGGGCCCGTATCCCGTGAAGTGGCCTTAATGCGTTTCGGAATTCTGTGAATGCCTTTTAGTGAAAGCCGTGAAAGTTTAAGTCTGCTTCAAATGAGATCATTGGAAAAGCAGCTCTTTAAGGCAAAATTCCTGTTAATTGGTAACGTGCCGGCGCAGTGGGGCCTTTGTCCTCCCTTCACTGGGACCCTCTGTCTGTGAAGAGTCATACACTCAGCTTCGGGCTCCGTTATGAATGACGCACTTGTTTCTGTAGACTGGCTTTGAGAATTGGCATGCAATAAAAAGTGGCTTTATCTCTAGAAAAGCTATTATGTGAACGAGTGATCGTAAGAAGCACGATTCGAGAGACCGAGAAATCAGAGGACAACATAAAACACCCTCAGACTGAACTTTTGTGAAGCTGCTTGACCAAATGATATCACTGGAGCCAAGTAAAACATTTCAAAAGGGATATCAAAGGAATACATTCATACCTTACTGTAATCTCCCATATATATAAATAGTTATAAATCTCTCCCAAACACATATTATATATACAGTTAAGCACATTTCACATTTACAGTACTCTAATGCAAAATAATATAATAATATTTAATGTATTTATGAATAATGGTAGTATTAGTCTCCCATAATTATTTTGAATCTCTCCCCAAATCATTTATTTATTTATTCTCACAGTTAAACGCATTTCTCATTTGCAGCACAGTACTTAATGCAAAATATTGTGCATTATAAATATAAATATTTATGCATAATGGTAGTATTTGAACTGTGAAAAAGCAGTTTAAAACTTTGATTTAAATAAAAAAATATATATTTTGCTTGTTTGTAAAACTGCGCTTTGTGATTTGAATGTGCTTAATTGTCCTAAAAAAAATTGCATTGAAAAATAATCTCACAATGCATAAATATGTGATATAAAAAGCATAAAATATGGATAAAATGTATTAATTTTTTGTTTAGAAACATGAGCGTGGCTTGATATCACAGGAAACTCTGTCACCTTCTCTTTTCTATGTGTATAAACTCTTGATCTGAGAGTACAGTAGACCCTGACGCCGTTCACACGTGATTTAACAAGTGCCACGTTTTGTGTGATTGGCAATGAAATTTGCATTTTTAATGGTCATGCTATCGGCCTCTCTGGGTTTGGACAATACAGCTGAGATTTGCTGTGGCCACCCACAGATCTAGTTAAATGTTTAATGCAGCAGACGGCTAACTTTCGTTGTTGTGTGTAGCCTTCTCTCCATGTTCTGTTGTGCCATCCCAGTTGGTTCCTACCAATGCTCAAGGACAGTTGTGCAAATTTGTAAATGCCCTTTTTTGGTGAGAATATTGGTTGCTTTATGATTTTGTCCCCTGCGAGATGCTTTCAAACATCATGTAGTGTGCAGTGTTCAGAATATGAAGTCACATCAACCATTGATGGAGCTTAAGACATTTATTTGCATGTTTATATATAGACCAACGATTTAAATTATTTGTGCTCTGACAGTAATTGTCCTGAAATGTGCCGCTGAAGCTATTGCATTTATTCCCAAGCTTTGACGACTGCAATGCCTCATTTTAAGGAGATTAATTTAGAGATGCAACTTGTCTGAGATTGGTTTGCCAAACCTCACAACACGCTTAACGTTAGCTGTTGGATTGCCATTGAGCTTGAAACTAGTCGACTGTGGGATGACCCATGCAAAAACATCCACTTAATCAATTCATCGAGTCACTAACTTAACTTTATTCATTATCGTCACTCAGTGTGTCAGAGACCCGGTTTTGGTCACAGGAAGGAGTTTGAAGTGGATGACCCCTCCGAACTCTCATCACTGTGGACCCATCTGTCCACATCTGATGTCATTTGAATGGAGGACGTGGCGGTGGTCCATTCAGGGGAACACAGCGCTACTGTGTCCACACGGAGTTCAGGGCCACTTCCTGTCAACCCGGCGAGCGAGGCCACAGATGCTTCACGTCTCGTTTCAATCCTCCCTCTGTTCTCTCCTTCCGTTTTGTGACAGGGAAAACAAGAATTGATGGAATTTTTATTATTAAGTATGATTATGAGGTGCCACTCAGTTCAGCCATTTGAACAGGCTTTGTGTACCCGTCCAAATAATATCTCAATGCTGTTTATTGAACGCTGAAGAATTCAACCTTTTTTTTTTTTTTTATCCGCCCCAAATTTTTATCTCAAAAATAGCTTATCTATTGAGTCATGGGTTGATGACTTGCGGCCTGTTAAGGGAAACGGGATATTGTAGACCTTAGTGAGGTTAGAAATATTTTTTTATTTAATATTTAATTTGACTCAGCTGGATGTGAAGGATAGATTTACAGTCTGTACAGTAAGGTCAAAGGTCATGACCAGACCCACATGCAATCTGTGCATGCAGAACTTGTATAAAGATGAGCAGCATTTGAATGGTGTTTGCATGTTCTACACATACATTTAACTATATTTATCCATTAAAAAAACAGTGTTTTACCATGTTAAACGCACTGCACTTCATTCGCTGCAAATTAAACATGGCGTTCATAGAGAAACTATTTCCTTTGCTTGCTTGTTTTATTAAAACTTCACTTTGAATGTTTATCCAGAAATCTGCCATTTATTTACATTGTATTTAAAGTAAGTGGGCTGTAATATAAGTCTGGGGTGTGCACAGAATGGATCTGTGAAGCTTCAGCAAAAATACACCACAGATTCTTTATTATAGGATGGTTTGAAAGCCCCTGTTTGGGTGGCAGCAAACTTTCTCTTTAAATGCAAATGAGCTGCAGTGCCCCGTCCCTTTTTCAGAACAGGGCGGAGCCTTTACAGCTCAACGACGACAACTGGAGTGTGGAGAACCTCACACAGCAAGTAGAATTCACAAAGATGGATCAATACCAACTTTATTTCCAGAACATGCAAGTACCGCACGTTATATTTTGTGAACGTACGCAAATCACCTTTGTGAATGTGCTGGTTAGGATGCCATACGGGGGCTAAAGTTACCATTGTCTCTGTATTCACAGAGATCAGAGCTGTCATTGGTTTTATTTTTAAGAAGTAATAATAGTGCGCTTCTGAATTGTACAGGCGGTGAGCATTTTCGGGTTAAAATAGCAAGCTCTGGTCTCTGTGAATACAGTAAGAGACAATGGTAGCTTTGGCCACATGAGCACATTCAGAAAGGTGATTTGCAAACACACACATTATAAAGTGCGGTACTTGCACGTTCTGGATGTGAAGTTGGATCACGAATTTGATCCATCTTTGAGAAGCAACTTTTGTGCAAACCCTGCGTGTACTGACCCTCGTTTGCAAAGCAGTCCAGTGTTCAAAGATTCACACAAACATCTATACGAATTTAGCACATTTTTTTGGGCACCGACCCGATTATAGCACTTAAACACGGAAAAAGTCAGATTTTCATGATATGTCCCCTTTAAATAATACACTTGATTGTCAAAATGTCCATTATCCATTACAAAGCTATTATTAATTGGTGTGTGCTATCTGTGAAAACTGATTATAGTGTATAATCAAGACTTCATAATATTTAGGATGACAGGAGGGCTAATATTCTTTGATTCATCCTGTGCAAGAACCCGTTTTATCTCGCTGTCACCTTAGTGGTTGGAAAGGGCTGTTGTTTTGCGTTCATACGCCCACATCATCAACATGGAAAAATAGTGCATGTCTCAATTGTACATTTGAGACATGCACTAGTACGCTTGGGGGATGTTTTCTGTAGAGATGAAGTTGCTGTAGGTTTTTGTTTCAACTGGGATTTCAGAAGACGCCAGGGAAAACACTAGTGCTAGGTTCACTCAGTTCACAGTCTCTTTAATATTCATTTGTGCGTGAATATTAAAGAGGTATTCTCATTATCTCCCAGTCTTTAAGGGAAAAGTTTAGTGGAATCCTGATTTAAAAGACAAACCTAAAAAAATCCCAAACTTCTCAGAATCACATGCATGTGCGGCAGACGTTTGTGACCACTGTGGAATTCCCCTTTAAATGCGAGCACGCTGGCAGAGCATCGTTTCAAAGGAAGTTAATTTCTTGGTGGTGACTGGCAGTGCCATTTGAATATTTAAACAGTAGTGTGAGCTGTAATGGAAATCACTTCTGTTTGGTCGCTCTTCTGAAGTCTGTTATGGAAATGTGGAGGGTCAGAGGCTGTTATGTTTGATGGCTGGATGAATCACGGGTCATCTACGGGGCATTTGATTGCCGCTCTGATTTACCCTTGGCTGTTGTTTTGGTGCTCATGAAGGAAGCATCACCATGCTTGTGGCTTCTTCCGCCCCTTCACTGTACGAGAAGACTCTGAGGTCTTCTTTCTTTAGTCATGTCTATTTCCTCTCTTGATTTCCAGAGGAAGTTCAAAGGTGGCAGAATATGGAACCAGTCTGTTTTCCGAGTGATCAGGAATCAGCTGATTCTGAGTGTTAGCTCTACCAATGGGTCGTGCCCTGACTTGCTTGCAGAATGTGACTAGAGCTGCAAAATCACTGAAGACATGAAGGGGCAGATGTAGACCCGACCACAGCAGTACAGCACTGAAAGTAAAGTCATTTTTATAGCGCTTTAAATGATACCGATTGTTTCAAAGCAGCTTCACATAAGTTAGGTTTCCATCCAAAGTAAAATTGCAAATTTGGAATATCACATAAAACATTTGCAAATAAAGCACCGTTTCCATCCAGCCAGTCGAAGAGAACAATATCGTTGCTTCCTGATAAACTGGCGATAAATATCATTAAGAAGAATGGAAGTTGCTGCAGTAGAAGAAGCCGCTATATATAATAGTGTTCATTTATATAATATATTACTCATCACTCAGCTGTGTTGGGGTAACACCAACAAGTATGTAATCAGATTACTTTTTCAAGTAACTTGTAAAGTAACGCATTACTTTTAAAATTTACAACAAAATATATAATATAAAAAGTTACTTTTTTCACATTTTATTTGACTGGCAGCTCTCCTGTCCCCATGTTGAGAGAAATCGAGAGTAATTGCAGAAGCGATGTCTGTAAACATGATGGTTACTGTAGTTCTAGACTAAATTTGAGCATTTACTCATCTCACTTACACAGAAAGATTCAGTATTCCTCAAAATGAATAAAATCAAATGCAAAATCAGAATTTCAAAAACTGTTTTTCTCCTGCGTCCTATCCTTCCATTATCCAGAATGGAAGAACAGCTGAAAGGTTTGTTTGAGCTGCGCCCTCTACTGTACATGTGTGAAATTGCATTTTTACCTCAGTCTGAGGCTTATTATTTCAATTTTGGTGTGAAGGGGTCTTTACATTTGCACAAAAATAAAACTTTTTTTTATTATAAAAATACAAACAAGCCCAGCCAGGGTGAGCAAAAGTAACGCAAAATAACAAAATGCAATACTTTTCTTAAAAAGTAACCAAGTAATGCAATTAGTTACTTTTTAAGGGAGTAACGTAATATCGTAATGCATTACTTTTCAAAGTAACTTTCTCCTTTGAGAAGAAACACAATAAACGTGGTCATGTTTATTGTGTGGCTTTCTGAGGTGAATGCCTGCTGTTTAGGAACGCAGTCGTGTAAGACAGTTCTGGGAGGTGATTATACCAAACCATTTTGAAGACACAACCAAAACAGCATTTCAGATTCTATTCAGGTTCTATGCAGATTCGTTCGGCTGGTTTGTCCAGTTATGCCGTTCCATTGCAAAGTCACTCGTTACAACCGAGGTATGCAGCAAAGCACAACCTTGAGGCGGATGGGCTACATCTTTTTTGATGTGCATTTATTTGAAAAATGTGTTTCCATCGTTTATTTATGCACGTTTTCTTATTGGATAATTTTTTTTCTATCTGAATCAGTTAAAAAAAGCGTTTTTTTGTAAGCATTCTCCCAAAATGCGCTTAAAAATAGGTGAATGGAAACTACTAATAAACAGGAAAAAGTTCCTCTGTGAAATGGCATACGATAACCTCCCAGAAACCCCTCATTCGTGGCCGCTCCCAAGTATAAGGTGCTTTCCTTGCCATCAATGCTTGGATAACACGTCTAACGTAACCTTCGATTAAAAATAATGGCTGGTGCGGTGGCTGCGATTTTAATATGTAAACCTTCCAACATCCGTCACCATGATTTTTGGAATGACTTATCATGAGAGGAAAAAAAATTACATATTAGTCACACAACATCGGTTAATGGAAACCTGCCTAGTGTTTAAGCTGTAAAAAAACCAGCTCTAGATAATAGTGTATTTATTTAGCTCAATTCAGTTCAAGGTTTTTTTTTCTCCATTCCGTCACCAATGGAGTTTGAGTTCTTTGCCACTGTTGCCTCTGGCATGCTTAGTCTGGGACGCTTAATATTCAACAGTATTATTGATTTGACTGCACTGACACTATTGGATGAGAACTAAATTGAGCTGGATGATGACATCACTGTTTTCTGTAGAGCTTCTTTATAGCTGAATTTAACTCCTTTAACTGATTAACTTTCAACAGTTATTGAACTTAACGCTGAACTGACTTCAGCTGAATAATGACGCTATTGTCTTTTTAGAGCTGCTTTACAGCGTAATTGAATTCTGTTCACATCATTGATCATTATTTTCCTGTTTCTCACTGTAAAGCTGTTTTGACACAATCTGTATTGTTTGAAGGCTTGACTTCATTGTTGTTTCAGTTCAGTTCAATAACTGTCAATTTGCAAAGTTCATCAATTGTGAAACGGGTTCAATTCAGCTATAAAGCAGCTCCACAGAAGACAATAGTGTCATTCGTTATTCAGCTTGAGATTTTTGGCCACGATTTGCCCGTCTGAGACAAATTTTGCAAATCCTAAAAGATTCCCCTGATCCTAGGCTAAAATCTGAAGTCTTTGATCTTTAGTTTGACGTGTTCACCGACAGCCGATTAATGACCGCTGCAATCAAATTTTGCCTCAGACGAAATTCTGGCAGTGTCAGGACTATTATAAATCTCACAGTGTGCACCCGGCTTTAGTTCAATGTTGATTCAATTCAGTTCAATAACAGTGTAGTTGTCAAGTTAATGTCAGTGCAGTTAAATCAATAATATGACTGAATATGAACCCCATTCTTTCATCACATTTTTCAGATTTTTTGTAATATTATATAAATGCATGACCAATATTGTGTTCCTTACAACTTACCAAAGATCCAGTGATCCATGAATATTGACATGCATCCAACCGTGTTTTCTGACATTTATATGAGCCTGATTTCGACGCCGGAGAAATGCATAAAGCAAATTTGCCTGCGAACGCTTTATATAAAAACGTTATAGGTAGGTCTAAATCCGGGCGATCACTTATAGTGGTCAAACGATATATCGGCTGATATTTGGCATTTTTAAAATATTGGCATTGGCCGATGTGTTAGACTTTTATTTTGACGCCGTGCAGCGCCTGATTACACAGCGCTCACATTCGTATTTAGTTTATAGCCTCTGTTAAACAGTCATATCTAATACGTTATTATATAGACCTGTTAAACAAAGGAAGTAAGCGGTTTACGAAAAAGTATAGCGTTTGCTTTTATATTATTAGCAATGGAAAGGCAAACAATAGGCTATAATACTTTCTCATTTACCATCAACATTCAGCTAATACGCATCTATATCGTATCTATATATTCTGCACATTTGTAGCCTGTATTAATGTGTTTCTGTGCATGACGGTCGCTCCGTGTGAAGTGAACAGGACAGGAGAGCTCAGCTTCACTGGAGATGCGACAAACTTGAAATCCTTGATTTTAAAATATGCTGCGCTATATTCAGTTGACCACTATGTCATTTACATTGTGCTACCTTGTCTAACGTATAAGCATGTTTATTTTAAAGATTTAAAATATATATTTTCATGTTTCTAATTGATTAATTAAAATAAATGATATATAATTTATATCGGCTTTATATCGGCCATTGGTATACTGGCATCGCCATCAAAAATCCAATATCGGTCGACCACTAATTACTTAAATCCTGTATGTCAGCTAGGCCTGTCACGATAACTACTTTTTGTTTCGCGATATATCGTCCCAGAAATAACTGCGATAAACGATATTATTGTCATTTTAAGATGATCCTAATATAACAGCATAATAAATGCAAGTAGACCTACACACTTTCAAATGACAACCTTTTAATTCTTTAGATCATGGAAATTAAGGGTAAAAAAATATATTATCCTAAATAAAAAAAAAATGGAATAAATAGTAAATAAACATTTTCCCTCGTGAAACGGCTTTAACACTCATCATTCTGCGTTGACATTTATATGTCTTTGAAATCGAGTCCATTTGGGATTATTCTTCCAAACGGTCAGTAGTTGTCAGGAAAACACCAACGCCTCAAATGGCGCCTTTTTTTCACCTGTCGATAACCGCTCTGTGTATGAAGGAACTGCCCGAGAACCACTTTCGCCTCCGCCACGGAAAACATGCACAATCGAGTAATGTTGGTGACATTCATTATCATGTAAACATAATGGGCGATATATTGCATCACAAAAAATTATTGAGGTCATGTACATATACTGTGTGATATATTGATTATTGCGACAGGCCTAATATCATCATATCATCTAGCCCAAAAACTTGTGTAGTTTTTGTCAGTTTATTTAAAATCATCAAATTATGCAGAATATAAGATGGTAAATATTGAATTGATGAGTTGTCAATACAGTACATAACAACACAATATATAGGGTATGATTTTACCCCAAAATTCAACATATTGACCCCAAATGATATCTGCAAATCCATGTTTTGCTGCCTGGAGTCACGCTGTTTCTGTGAATTGCAGCGATTCATTTGCTTTTCTTTTCTGTATCTTTCAGCAGTCTGTAAAAATATACCTCAGATTTCTTGTCAGATCTATTTGTACAGTTCATCTCAAAGCTCTTTCCCATTTTAGATGTGTTTTGTGTTTTTTGTTTTTTTCCATGGCATTTATGTTGAAAACCAATACTGCCACTAAGTCTTTTTTGCCACTCAATGGGCGTAACCACTGTCACTCCAGCTGATGGTGACGTCACGTGCATACCCTCTATTGACATGAAAACTACCTTTCATGAATGGGTTAGTACTAAGTAAAGTTATCAGACGATAATTAAACAACGATACATGTCTCATAAGTTGTGGTGTTTTCCCCTTCATTTATAAAAATAGTTTATTATCAGAATTCCTGAGTGTGTCCCTTTAAGCGCCAACAGTAGAACATGGCATTGACAACTCCGAGGTCAGGGGGTTGATTCCCAAGGAATGTATGAATTGATAAAATGTGTACTTTCAATGCAAGTAGTTTTGTATAAAAGCGTCCTCCAAATACATTAATGCAATGTCAAATGTACTTCTGCACTATTCTATGGTAATTTTATAGTGTGTTCACACTGAAAAATGCAGCAAGACGTAGTGCACTTTGAGGACCTGGATGATATACTTGACTGAAAGAAAAAAAAAGTGTTATGGTGTACACTTCAGTTAGAGCAAGAGTTAAATACACTAATGCATCACATGCATTTGAAATGGCATTTCAACGGTAAATGCTCCCATGTGTCATCTGAGATGATACCACCCTTGAAGGTTCATACAGTAGATGGTCGAGTACATAATGTGAGTACAGAGTCTATATTAATAGTACGTCATTTGGTGTGCCAGTTTACCCACAGTCCTGAAGTGAGATCCAGCATTTAGAGAAGTCACTGTGAGAACTGTGGCAAGCACTGCTCTGGTGAAATTATTGAGGGCTACAGTAGGTTGTCTGTTTTTAAGTGCATTTGTGCTACAATTCAAATGTTATAATTCATCTCAAAACTGATTAGTTTGGTTCAAGGTTTACAATGTGTCTGGCTTCCGGTGTTAGCCACTTCCAGTTATTTTAGCTGTACTAAAACAGTCCGTTATGCTGATTGATATTGCAAACTGGTATTCACATTACTGTAGCACAGATAGGATTTGTTATTCTTCTAGTCATTTACATATGGTGGCTAATGAATCTCACACATTCACAGAAAATTGCTTACTTCCACGTTGTGAATAAGGTGGGTAACAGAGAATTTGCCTATACTCTTATATTGTAAAACACATTCTTGCTGACCAACAGAGAAGACATTCCTGACTCAAAGGAAGGCAGAGACTGATAACAAGCGTGGAATGTGTGCCTTATGGGCTCATCCCTGTGACTTCAACCTGCCCTGGGTGTGTGAGAGGTGGAGAGATGTCAGGACTCGTCTCTTCATGCGCCCTGCATTCCTGAACTACTGCAGGGATGAGTGATCAGCCAATATGGTGAACATGCACTACAGCTTTTGAAAGAAGTCTCTTAAGGCCCGTTCACACCTAGAGCTATAATGATAACTATATTAGCATCCACAGCATTGTTGTGCAATCGTGCACAATATTGTTCTGTTCAGGGCTTGACATTAACACCCGCTATTAACCCGCCAAATGCGGGTGTATTTCAGTCACTTGGAGTGTAACAAAGTCACTCATACTAGCCACTTTGGCGGGTTGAAATTGATGTATATCTAATAGTATAATGAAGTATAGAAGAAAATAAATTAGGACAGTATTTACATTTTTGGGTGATCTGTCCCTTTAAATCCATTCTGCAGAATTCGTCAAATACCCCCACACATTGAATTCAAAATGACCCATTTCTTCAACCCTTTCACACTCACATCTTGCACAGGAAAATAGGGGCACTGAATCATTGGGAATTCAAGCAAATCAGAAGCTATTGACCTTAAGTCAATGACGACATTCATGAAATGCTCCCTTCATGACAAAATTGCCTGAACAGAAGGATGCAAAGACGGTCATCTACGAGTTTCACATCAAAGAGCCCCTCTTCCTTAGAAGGGCTTAGACTTAGAGGTAACGTTTATCTCTCGTAATGTGCCGCCGGATAAATGTGATGCTCCATTTTTAATCTACAAGCTTGTTCTCTTCGGCTGTGGTATCTTCATTTAAGGGGGCGTCACCGCAGAAAACGTGAGAAAGGGCGATAGAGTTGAACAAATCTGTAATTTGTGAGAGTATAGCTTTGTCCACATGCACATCATTTTTTCATGAAGGAAATCTTCAGGGGAAAGATAAACCCCAAAGGATCCTTATATCTCTTCCACTCTCTCACAGTATCTCTCACACACACATCCCCCAGCCGCCCTTGTTTCTCTCTAATACTCCTGACCGCAGATCTCTGCTCTTTGCACACACACCATGACCATATTTAGATGCAGGAAAGAAGTGTGCTCCTATGATTGTTTACAGATGACAGCAGGAGACTGTAGGACCGTGACTCACTGGCGTTGCTGTAGGATCAAGAACGCTGAATGCAAATGCAAAATCCCTGCCTATTAATTACAGGCACTGGTATGCATTGCAGCCATATGGCACAATGCTTGTTCGGTGCGGATTCATATTTGTTGGTTTTCCGGGCTCACGGGTCATTTTAATTCATCACAGCCTTATAAGGTCAATCTACAGGTTTCAGCTGGAAAATAAATATTTTGCATGAAGAAAATAAGGCCTGTTTTTACTATTTTTCTTTTTTGTTGCATTATTTTCATTACAATTAAAAAATGCGCATAAATTCTTATTACTTAAAGGTGCTGTATGTAAGGTTTTCACTGTACTAAAGCATAAAAATACCATGATATATTTGCAGATATTTAGGAAACATGCTAAGTTCACATACTCGTTTCTGAAAAACAATGAATCTGAATGTCTGCCTTTGTTTTGGTCTGTGCAGTAATGCACGCTGCCAGTTAACCCAATAGTATTTTGACACCCAAGGTTGTGTGTCCTCAAACTGGCAGCCCGCATAAGCGTCGAGTCCGAGGAGAAGGGGCCGGGGGAAACAACTCACCAATATTTTGAATTTGGACAATCTGTCAATATTACATACTGCACTTTTAAATGTGACTGATTAATATTTATTATAATCAGAAAATCTTTGAAAAATGTTATGAAATTTCTCAAGTTTTCTTTCCTGTATTGACTTGAAACAGGAAGTTTAGGCGGGTATCTCTGTAGTTGTGTATGTTGTGGATTTTTTTTTTTTTTTTTGATGGAGAATAAAATAATTTCTAAAATAAGTTTTCTTTAATAGAGTGACAAAGTAGGTGTTTTAAGAAGATGGAAACTTTTGTTAATTTAGTTGGTTTATTTTGAACTATGACCCGATTTTAGTATCATTGAGATACTATTGTAGTTTTTTTTTTTTTAAATAAAATGAAAATGAATTTTTTTCACCATATGTTCGGCTTTCATTTTAATTTAAAGGTGCAGTGTGTAGAGTTTGAGGATCTATTGACAGAAATGCAATATAATATACATAACTGTTTTCACTGGTGCATAAAGACCTTACATAATGAACCGTTATGTTTTATTACCTTAGAATGAGCCATTTCTATCTTCATACACCGCAGGTCCCCTTACAGCAGGTCGCCATTTTGGCGTCATGTTTCTACAGTAGCCCTAAACGGACAAACTGCTCTACAGAGCGCTAGTCACGCTCTGCTGACTCAGATGACGACATCTTTGTGCCGTCATGTTTCTACAGTAGCCCTAAATGGACAAACTGCTCTACAGAGCGCTAGTCACTCTCTGCTGACTCAGCTTTGTGCCGCCAGTCTACAGTAGCCCTAAATGGACAAATGCTCTGCTAGTCACTCTCTGACTCAGATGACGACATCTTTGTGCCGTCATGTTTCTACAGTAGCCCTAAATGGACAAATGCTCTACAGAGCGCTAGTCACTCTCTGCTGACTCAGATGACGACATCTTTGTGCCGTCATGTTTCTACAGTAGCCCTAAACGGACAAATGCTCTACAGTTTGCACACTGAACCTTTAAGTTTTCATCATTTTTATTTTACTTTATTTTACTACATCACATAAAATTGCAAATGAAAATGCAAAATGTTGCTATGGAAGTCAACGGCTACCGCCAACTGTCTGGTTACCAACATTCTTCAAAATATTTTTGGGTGAACTATCCCTAAATATTTTTTATTTTTTTTAAAGGTTTATGTTTTTGCTTCAGGACATTTCTTGACCGGTTTCGTGAGATTCCCCCGAGAACGGAGCTTTATCATGAAGTTTAAGATGGCCTGCAGTTCTCAAGATATCTTGGCTCAGAGTTTAGAGAATGTGATATGTTTACACTGTGCACACATACTAACACCTCTTTGCGAGCTGTCTGTAGCCAAGAGAATAGTTTTGTTATGAAGCAGGTTTTATTTTTGCACAGGCTTCTTTCGAATTCCACAGCGCTTTTGTGTCATCGAGTAACAAGACTGCCGGACAGTCAGTGATAAGTTAGGTAGGCATGAATCATCAGGGCCATGAAAACTTCAGGACCTCTGTATGTTGATTTGTGAAATTGTAGTTGTTAGCCTTTTCTGAAACCGAAACCTTGGAAATGCATGACCTATTGCGTCATAACAAACACAAACGCAGAGGTATCTACCCTGGTAAAGTCATATTTATTGCATGTGCCTTTGTGATGTGTAATCCTGCCACACCTTCATGCAAAGCAGCAATAATGCTGCTCAGATTTACTAGATATGCAGGACATTAATCAAAGACCTGTACATGGTGTTTCAGAACATTTTTGAGTCCGCTCATCTGGACACATTATAATTTGCATACCAGGTTAAATCAGAGTGTAATGTCTTTTATATTGCAGTTTAAAGTGCGTGATCTTTTGTAGATTGCTGTTATCTCAATCAGGATGACGTTTTCTGATTTTGCATGCAGCTCCTCCTGAGTTCCAGACTCTAGAGATGTGCACTTTTCACCCTCTTTAGAAAATAAAAATGTAACTACTGTATTTACATTCCAGACCGCAGAATGTCAGCCTGAGCAATGTCTTATCTAATACAAACTTGTGCAATATGAGATATTCCATCTATTGAAGTTTCCACAATCTGTTAAAATGTTGTTGCTGTTGTTAAAATACTTTCTTTTTAATATGCAGAGATAAAAAAGTTTGATCGGAGTATAAAAATTGTAACTTTTTTGTGGCATTTTCATATTGTTTGAATAGTTTGACAATTCAGCTTCTGTTGGGACAGGACTGTTTGAAAAGTTGTGTTTGCAAACATCACCATTATTATAAAGATCAGCAGTTGGGTTCCAGAATTAAAATCATATATATATATATATATATATATATATATATATATATATATATATATATATATATATACATATACACACACACACACACACACACACACACACACACACACACACACCTCGGTTGTAACCACTCGTTACAACCGGGGTATGCAGCAAAGCATTTGTGAAGCCACAACACGCACAACCTTGAGGCGGATGGGCTACAACAGCAGAAGACCCCATTGGGTATCCAAATAGGAAAAAGAGGCTACAATTTGCACAAGCTCACCAAAATTGGACAGTTGAACACTGGAAAAATGTTGCCTGGTCTGATGAGTTTCGATTTCTGTTGAGACATTCAGATGGTAGAGTCAGAATTTGGCATAAACCGAATGAGAACATGGATCCATCATGCCTTGTTACCACTGTGCAGGCTGGTGGTGGTGGTGTAATGGTGTGGGGGATGTTTTATTGGCACACTTTAGGCCCCTTAGTGCCAATTGGGCATTGTTTAAATGCCACGGCTTACCTGAGCATTGTTTCTGACCATGTCCATCCCTTTATGACCACCATGTACCCATTCTCTGATGGCTACTTCCAGCAGGATAATGCACCATGTCACAAAGCTCGAATAATTTCAAATTGGTTTCTTGAACATGACAATGAGTTCACTGTACTAAAATGGCCCCCACAGTCACCAGATCTCAACCCAATAGAGCATCTTTGGGATGTGGTGGAATGGGAGCTTCGTGCCCTGGATGTGCATCCCACAAATCTCCATCAACTGCAAGATGCTATCCTATCATATATATATATATATATATATATATATATATATATATATAATAAACTAATACGAGCAATGTTGTCAAAAATGTTGATTCCAGTACTCATTTTCCGCAGAATAGATGCATGACACCAGCTGCTCTTTCTCTCTCATATCTCTCCGACACACAAACCCGCATCCACTCATTCACTTGTTCAATTTGCTCCAGATGAATACTGTCGGTGTCACAGGGCTTGAATTTCGGCATGTATTGCGCACAATTTTACTCATTCCTGCAGATTTTGTGCTCACACCCGAAATGCGCACACATAAAGCCACATCTCAGCACTAAATTGAGTTATTTTTCGCGGCTTATTGCGCTTAAACAGTCAAATGCACATGAAATAATGATAAAATGCCGGTCTTGGCAAGTATTCACGTAATCACAGTTTTGTTGTAAGTGAACATAAACAGGAAGAAAATGCATGTGTAACAGGATAATGGATCCGTGCATCAGGTCTTAAAGTGACAGCAGCCTAATATCCCTGCTACCAAATTATAAGATAATATTAAAATATCGATATGGCAGTTTTTCTCCATGGTATTGGTGCCAAAATTGTGGTCAGTGAAAATGAGTGACTAGTAACTTTGGAAAACCACTAGCTACAGTGACTGTTGAGCCCTGTTGAGAAGTTAATGTCAAGCCCAAGTGGCAACCTCCCATGGTGTCCCGTGTCTTAAAGCCAACACGGATGTGACTTAAACTGCAATTCACCGACTGGCTGCTAGAGACAGGCTCCAAAAGGGAGTCAAATCTGTATCACCCCCATGTTAAAATGCCCATCTTTACAGCAGAAAAAAAACATGTTTACAGCCTGGTACAAAAAGTATTCTTGGTCTATATAGCTAATTTTGCCCTTCATGACAACTGTGAGGGGTGATTTATTTTTAATTTTTATAACGCATCTGTTTAAATTATATTAAGCCTTAAAGTTCTGCATAATTTAAGGGGATGGCCACCTGAGTGACAGGTGGATTGCCACTATGGTCGAGCTAGGTGGGCGTGGTTTCAGCAACCAGGCACCTCATCTCCACCCACATCCCGCCTCTTTGACCAAAAATGCTCTTCAGAAACCTAAGGGTGACGTCACGGACACTACATCCATATTTTTTTACAGTCTATGGTCAAGCCCTGTATATATCTGTTTTTTTCTTAATTCTCAGGTGTAAATGATGTAAAGCAGTCCTGCCCACTGATATCCTCACACATATGTGTATCGTATAAATGGTATCTTTGTCCCGCAGTATATACTTCATACTGCCTAGTAATAATAATGCTAGTATGGCTAGTAACACAGTGATTTGTATCTAATGATCCTTTCACTGGTCAGAGATTACAGGCCGTGGGCATTCTGTGGATTATTGGATTTACCTCTGTGCAATGTTTTCCTTTTTAACCCTTAATTTGATCAGGGAAACATGGCTTTTAGCACTGACAATACATGTTATTCAACTGTATTCAGCCAGAAATTACATCAGGTTTTTTTTTGTGAATGCAAAGGTTGGCAAGTTCAGCAGAAGAAAAGAAGAGGCACTCCCAGTTTCTTTATTCCACATTTGAGATTTAAATAAACCAGTGGTAGCAGGTGACAAATGATCGCATTGTAAGCCAGAAACAAAATGCCACAGTCACAGTGTTTGCCTGCAGCTGTATGTGCATAAAAAGATATTCACCACTTGATGGCATTCAGTAAAATGGTATTACTTTGATTGTGACCTACTGATGTATGGCTTCATTGCATCTGTTGTAAAAAATAAAATAGTTTGAATGTGCTATTTAAGTGTCACACACCATTATGCACATATCAATTTAGCTTTGCAATCTGTTTTCCTTTCTAATCTGTAATTTTTAAGATTGACACTTGCATGTAAAGATGATTCAGATGCAATAATGTGGTGTTAGAATACCGGACAAGCTACATCCCATATGGATTTAATACAGGATGATTCCTCTATACGGAGAGTTGCTATACGGCTTTAGGTTTAGGGAGGGACAGAGCGCTTTCGGATGTAATACAGTAAGAAAATGAGCGACAGAAACTCTGATTCATTTACTTGCAAATGTATTAATACATGCTGTCGTGTGCTGGCTTCAGCATGTAAAATATAAGCCGCATGCTTGATCTGACGCACGTGGCTGATTACAGACACGCTCGAGAGAGAAGCTTCCGCTCCTCACAGTGAGTGGCCCAGATATCTTCCGCTCAGCCTTAAATGATTTCATGTGTGTTGGCAGCCGATTAAGGGGTGATAACAGGTTTTTAGAAATAGGTACTTAACCCTTACCAACTCATAAGTTTAAAATATTCTAGCTGACTCATTCTAGCTGATGAGGTTTTTAGGGCGACCATTATTTTAGAATGTATCACCTTTTTATTATTATTAAAAACCTTTATAATGATTATGTTGATCTATAATGTGTGATGGGCGCCGCCATTTTAGTTGCCGCCGCAATTCTGAGAATCAATTCATCCACTTCTCCCAAAATGCATGAAAGTAAGTGGCCTGTGGGAGAAGAATATAATACATTTTATAGTTGCCTAATACCTATACACAATGTGTATCTATTTTGATTAAAACACCTCAATTTATATATGCACTGAACGTTTTAAAGGATTTCACCCTCATGTCGTTCCAAACCCGTAAGACCTTCGTTCATCTTTGGAACACAAATTAAAATATTTTTGATGAAATCCTAGAGCTTTCTGACCCCACACAGACAGTTAGAGCACTTTTTTTGTGCGCAAAAAAAACAAACAAAAATAACCACTTTATTCAACAGTTTCTTCTCTTCCATGTCACTCTCTTACGTGATTCACGTAAGCACCGCATGTGGTGCTCAGCCAATAGTGAGCCGGCGTTCTGCCGTAGAACCCGGAAGCGCTGCACTGTGTGAATAGCCCAACAACGTGAATAGTGTAAGAGAGTGACGGAAGAGAAGAAATTGTTGAATAAAGTCGTTATTTTGTTTACTTTTTGTGCGCAAAAAAGACATTCTCGTTGATTCATAACATTTAAGGTTAAACCACTGGAGACATGTTTTAAACTATTTAAAAAAATTATGATTTTAATGCTAATTTAGCAGTGTATTGCCTTTTTGGGCCTTGAAAGTGGTCGTTGTGTTGCTGTCTATGGATGGATCAGAGAGCGTTCAGATTTAAAAATAAATAATATATATATATATATATATATATATATATATATATATATATATATATATATATATATATCTTAATTTGTGTTCTGAAGACGAATGAAAGTCTTACGGGTTTGGAACGACATGAGGATGGGTAATTAATGACAGAACTAACCCTTTAATCACACCGGTGTGATCGTATGTTTCAAAGGGTTAAATACTTTGCCATGTCCCAGTGTAATGTGGACAATGTGAGCTATGATAAGTGTACATTTAATAAGATAATACACGTTTAGGAAACCTGTATAACAGCAGTTATTACTTATGCAATTTGGTGAGTAGCAGCAAGGACCTGTTATATTTTCTTCAGAAAATGAAAAAAATAAAAATAAAATAAATAAATAAATAAATAAATATTTAATATATATAGGTTTAATTTATAGATTATATTTTAGTACTTCAACTTAGACTATTTTATTTTGGTAAGTTGCCAAGGCAACATTTATAATTTTCAGGTTCAAGTTTTTCATCTAATATGGTTTCATTTATTTCAGCTTTATTTCAATTTACTGAAATATTGTTAACCGCTTTAGCGTTTTTGGGTATCATAACATTATAATGTACAGTATGAAAAATAGATATACCTTTTAAAGGTGCACTGTGTAAATCCACCGCTCACCCCTCACCCCTCCCTTTCGAAGCACATAGAGAAGCTATGGTCGCCGACGCAGGACAAAGATGTCATCATCTGAGACAGCAGAGAGTGACTAGCACTCTGTAGAGCATTTGTCCGTTTTGGGCTACTGTAGAAACATGACGCCGCAAAATGGCGACTTCACTGTAAGGGGACATGCGGTGTATGTAGATAGAAATGGCTCATTCTAAGATAATAAAACATAACGGTTCATAATGTAAGGTCTTTATACACCACTGACAACATAGTTATTACATTGCATTTCTGTCAATAGATCCTCATAAAGACTACACACTGCACCTTTAAGGTTTGCTAAAGATGACATTTAACAGCGTTATAAAATGAGTGTTTAAGATTGAACTTTTCAAAGAACATAGTTCAGTAAAAACAGTACATTTATGTCATTTACTCACCATTGTGTTGTTCAAAATCTTTCTTCTGCAGGAAACAAAAGAAAATATATTGAACATTGATATTTTTCAAAACCCCTTTTTATTTTTGGAATGACATGATGTAAATGTAAAAGTAAAAGTGATGTAAAAGTAAATGATTAAAGAATTTTCATTTAATTGAAGAAAAGTGGCCAAATTTGATCCCTTACTTCCCATATGAGCACCATGGCTCAGTGTTTATGCAGCATATGGTCACTTATTTTTACATATAGGTTATGCAAACCTACTAGCTGTAGACAGGCCGATTCATTTGTGTCGTGATTACTCAAGGGAACGTTAATACCGACCCAATATCATCCTGTGCTGAAAAGCAATCTGACCAGACAGACGGTCTGAATTCTTATCTGATCGTCTGGCTGTTTGCCGTGATCCTTCCACCTCTCACAAAGACACCCATCTTCCCGTTCATCTGCTCAGACACTCCTGGAATTTGAATAATCACTTCCATGGCAACCCTTGACCCGGTCCCTTTGGATGGAGTAAATATTGACTCGAGCGCCTCCCGCCTCAGTGTTTCTCGCTGACCAGACGAGTCTAGGAGTCAGAGCTTGATGGTGTGTGTGGGGGGTGTTTACATTCAGAGCTCTTCAAATGAAACTAGCTTTTTGACTTCCTGTCAATACATATTGTTTAATATGTCAGGATCAAGCGTGATATATTCTCTTGTTTTTCAGGGGGTCATGATAAAGTTTATGCAGGTAGTGCACATGCAGCATTGTAAACCCTGTGTAATGATTTACTGAACTGCCAGTAACAGGGAAGCGTGCATGAAGAAGAGGGGAGGTTTGTAAACATGGAGCCTGAGCTATATCTTCCTAGTGAATGTGATTTCACCAAGTAGAACATGTTCCTGGATCAACATCATTGTTGAGCCTGGAACAACATTCCAATCATCCAATCAGATTTGATGAATACGTTTGCAGTTAATGTCAAAGCTTTCGACGAGTTAGGGGCTTCTACACCATTAGTCACCTATCATTTCCCTCTGATTTCAGGGATAAATTATGGGTAGGGATAGGGTTAAGGCTATTTTTTGGAACGAAATGTCATTCCAGGATGAACAAAAGATGTTGATCCAGGAGCACATCTTACTTGACTATATATACACCAATCATATTGTGTTGGTTCCCCCTTTTGCTGCCAAAACAGCCCTGACCCGTCGAGGCATGGACTCCACTAGACCCCTGAAGGTGTGCTGTGGTATCTGGCACCAAGATGTTAACAGCAGATCCTTTAAGTCCTGTAAGTTGCGAGATGGGGCCTCCATGGATTGGACTTGTTTGTTCAGCATATCCCACAGATGCTCGATTGGATTGAGATCAGGGGAATTTGGAGGCCAAGTCAAAACCTCAAACTCATTGCTGTGCTCCTCAAACCATTCCTGAACCATTTTTGCTTTGTGGCAGGGTGCATTATCCTGCTGAAAGAGCCACAGACACCAGGGAACACCGTTTCCATGAAAGGTTGTACATGGTCTGCAGCAATGCTTAGGTAGGTGGTACGTGTCAAAGTAACATCCACATGGATGGCAGGACCCAAGGTTTCCCAGCAGAACATTTGCCCAAAGCATCACACTGCCTCCACCGGCTTGCCTTCTTCCCATAGTGCATCCTGGTGCCATGTGTTCCCCAGGTAAGCGACGCACATGCACCCAGCCATCCACGTGATGTAAAAGAAAAGTGATTCATCAGACCAGGCCACCTTCTTCCATTGCTCTGTGGTCCACTTCTGATGCTCACGTGTCCACTGTTGGCGCTTTCGGTGGTGGACAGGGGTCAGCAATGGCACCCTGACTGGTCTGCAGCTATGCAGCCCCATACACATCAAACTGCGATGCACTGTGTATTCTGACACCTTTCTGTCAGAACCAGCATTAACTTCTTGAGCAATTTGAGCTCCAGTAGCTCGTCTGTTTGATTGGACCACACGGGCCAGCCTTCACTCCCCACGTGCATCAATGTGGCGCCCATGACCCTATCGCAAAACCAGTCCAGCACAAGTTTTTAAAAACACTGCTGTATATTAATGCATTTAACCATTTATTCAAAAACATCTCCGGCTCTGTTTACACCTGGTATTAAGATGCATTTTGGTTGATCGGATCACGAGTGGATGACACACGATACAGGTGTAAACGGGGTCTAAAACGACTTGAGCTTGTCCACTTTCGACCACTTCCAGATGTAGTCAAAATTGCTGGAATTGCTTTCGTAGTGTAAACGCTCATGTGGTCAAATGCGTTCAAACAGCCACAAAAGACCACCTGCTCTCTGCCTACTGACCTAATGCGTAAATATTATGGGAAGAGCACTAGCCAGACAGGAATTAAAGCGTAATGGTCTCTCACCATTCCTGATTTCGAACTCACACTCGCCACATTCGGCTGGTCTTGCAACTGTCAGAGCAGAAATTAAAGCTGATGCTCTCTGTGTTTTTCCATTGTCTCGTACATTTACCCCCCCCAAAGACCGCCCCCTCAAAGAAATCAGGAAAGAAGTGGTCGAAAGTGGACAAAAGAGGCGGATTAAAATACCAGGTGTAAACGGGAATGTGTCTCCCTTGTCTGCTTGTGATCCGATCGACCAGCATCTTAATACCAGGTGTAAACATGGCATTGCATTTTAAGTATAGATTTGCTTGGCTTTGCAAGTGCCCTATTAAACATACTTAACATATAATGTTGCTTTACTGTGGCAGTAAGAAACATCTGTACTGAAGTGGGCGATAGAGTTACCTGATGTGTTATTGACGTAGCTAACTGTAAACATGTCAACCTCAATTAACTTATTCAGAAGACTCTTCAAACTCCACCATGACTGGAGATTACCTGAAAGAGAAAACTGACCATTGGCAGTTCAAGATTCAAGATTCAAGAGTTTTATTTGTCACATACACAGTTCTATATAGAATATACAACCGGCAGTGAAATGTAAACAGGTCCGCTCCATGGACAGTGCAAATTCACAGTTAAAAACACAAGGGGGAAATTATAATAGAAATAGAATAAAAAGTACTATATATATATATATATATGTATCTGGAGAATTATAAATAAATCAAGTCAAGTAGAAAAAAATAAAAATAAATAAAGAAGTGGAATAAAATAAGTGAAATAAACTGTGCAGTGAGTAAACTGTAGACTTATAAATTGGTTAACAGAAATGTACAAAGAAGTATAATGTGCAAACAGGTTTATAACAGGTTGTTACACAGTAACAACGAGAACAGAACAGAAAGTGCAGTGCAATGTCAGTATGTCGATGGTCACGTGATGTTAAGTGACTGAGTTCAGGAGTCTGATGGCCTGGGGGAAGAAGCTCCTCCTGAGTCTCTCAGTTTTGGCCATCAGGCTTTGGAAGCGCTTACCAGATGGCAGCAGCGTGAAATGAGGGTTTGCAGGGTGATTAGAGTCCTTGATGATTTTAGTAGCTCTACCTTTGCAGCGTTTGGTGTAGACGTCCTGCAGAGACGGGAGAGCTGACCCTGAGATAAGCTTGGATAAGCGCACAACTCTTTGCAGGGCTTTGCAGTCATGACTGGTGCTGTTCCCATACCACGCTGTGATACCAGTGAGTTAATACACTTTCTATCGCCCCTAAATAGAAAGTTTTCAGGATAGCTGGTGAAACCCTGAATTTCCTCAGCTGGCGCAGGTGGTACAGTCTTTGCCTGGCTTTTTTCACCTGTGTCTGAATGTGTGCAGTCCAAGTCAGGTCCTCTGAGATGTTTATACCCAGGTACTTGAAGCTGCTCCCTCTCTCTACTGGTGACCCACTGATCATGAGAGGGGAGTATGTCCGTTGCTGTCTCTTCCTGAAGTCCACAATCAGTTCTTTGGTCTTGCCAACATTCAGAGAGAGACAGTTGTCCTGGCACCATGATGTTAGTTGCTCCACCTCGTCCAACTATGCCGTCTCGTTGTTGGAAATGAGGCCCAGGAAAACAGTATCATCAGCAAATTTGATGATAGAGGTGGAGCTGTGTGTGGACAAACAGTCATGTGTGTAGAGAGAGTAGAGCAGGGGACTCAGGACACAGCCCTGTGGAGCTCCCACACTCAGGGAGATGGAGGTGGAGGTGAACTGGCCTGCTCTCACCACCTGAGGCCTGCCAGTGAGGAAGTCCTCAATCCAGTGGCAGAGAGAAGAATTCAGGCCGAGATCCAGGAGTTTGGAGGTTAGCTTGATGGGAACTATGGTGTTAAAGGCTGAGCTATAGTCAATAAATAGCAGCCTTACGTAGTTACCACTTTTGCTGTCGATGTGAATGAGGGAGGAGTGGAGGACATGAGAGATGGCATCTTCAGTCGATCTATTGGGACGATAGGCAAACTGAAGAGGGTCAGGAATAAAGGAGCAAATGGTTTTTTTAATGAGTTTCTCAAAGACCTTCATGACTATAGACGTGAGAGCCACTGGACGATAGTCATTTAGGCAAGAGGGTTTACTGTTCTTAGGGACAGGGATGATGGTGGATTTTTTGAAGGAGGTGGGGACCACAGATGTAGCAAGGGACTCATTGAAGATAGATGTAAACAGCCCGGCGAGCTGATCAGCACAGGACCGCAGAACACGACCTGAAATACCATCCGGCCCAGCAGCTTTCCTGACGTCCACACGCTTGAGTGCTCTCCGAACTTCATCCTCCAAGACAGAGATCACGTGGTTGTTGCTGCTCTGAGTGATTCCCTCTGACACGTCACCCTCAGTTCTTAGTAATAGCACCTCTATTGGCAACACTAGAAATACATCACAATTCAGTCTGCTTGTATTGTAATTTCTACAGTCCTGTCCTGAATTTGTGTCTGAGTTGGATTGAAGTCCCAGATGTTATCATGGCATAGTGATTACAGTATGAATAATCTCTCTCCAGAACAAGCGTTAAGATTAGAGCTCGATTGGTGTGCTGTATAATGTGGTAAAGCGTCCAACTTCCCTTCAAGTAAATACAGTAAGCATATTAATATAAAATATACCCAAACTCTATATACAAAATCTATAAGGATTGTTGACATCTCAAAGTATAGTCAAAACATTTTATATATTGCATACACTAGTGATGTGATGTTTTTAATATTGCATTTTTAATTGCTAATCCAAACATCATAGTTATACACTATCATTTAAAGAAATGGATGCTTTTATTCAGCAAACATGCATTAAATTGAATGGTAGTGCATATCTTATTAAATATATAACTATATCTGATCAATTTATTTTTAATCAGTCACAATTAGGGTGACAGCAGGCAGCTGAGCGAAAGTTAGTAGCATCATATGCAACGCTAGTTCTAGTTCGGCACATACATTGGTCATGATATATAAAAGGTTGATCGTATGACGTGGCTGTGAGACCTTGGAAAAAACATGGCATAAACTGGAGGATTTTTATTTCCCTCTCACGCCACTGCTGCTCTGTCCTAGTGTGGTTTCAGGTGCTTTTCCAGCTCGACTTTTCTCAGCAAGTGAATTAAACACTTTCACCCACGTGTTTTTTCTGGCTTAGACGCTGCCGTACACCTCGTACCAAAGGAGCTTATCCACTGTTAATGAAACGTTTGATGTTGACCATGCAAATGCAGGAATAACAAGATGGATATCTTTGGCCGTCTGGCACCTGTTGGCCCGACAGTGATGGGAAAGGGGAGAAAAAAATACAGCTTGCGTTAAATGTTGTAGAGGTAAAATAACAGCATTGTGGTGTAGAAATGTTGAGACCTTCGTTTCCAATGATTCATTATTCAGTGTTCCATTGCTACAACTAAATTTAGGATTTCAAATGACTCTTTTACTGTTTTTACTTTATGCTATTTTAAAGGTTCCTAATTTTCCTTTTACAACAGGTTTACATGCATCCAAAAAAACACTTTATTTTTCTCCATAACATACATTGCATAACATCATATTTTTTTAAATTACATTTTTAACCCAACGGTTGGGTTTGTCCATATGTGACCCAAAATTGGGTTAAAACAACCCAGCATTTTTTAGAGTGTAAAATAACTCTACAGCCTTATGCCTCGCTCCATAACACAAATGCATTGGAGAACCATGTGAAAGTCACTTTGGATAAAACTTTGACAAATTATTATAATCGTTATGATTTGCATACACACTCACTATAAACGAAATAGTATTAGGATACACATAAGCATAGTAAATAAGAGTGCTTTATTTCGTTATTTTTGCCCAAATTATTATGTAAACAGGTTTTTATGATGCTTCACAAATCACAGCCTCTGCAGACAGATTAACAGATCTAAAAAAATCTTTATCTGATAAAAGAAAGGAGAATAAGGTCTCATGAACAAGATGAGTTGTAATTCCTGTTTTGCTCAAACCCCTGGGAAGTATGTGGGATTCATGATCCTCTGGCTTTCCTCCTGCATAATTAAGCGAATCCGAAGCCTTTCATCACGGGTTGGACTCTCCCTCGCTCGCTGTCTGCAGGTGTTTTCCTCATCCTCAGGAGGTCCGGGTGAGAACGTTCACACGTTAGCTGACAGCTAACCCAGTCTGAATGATGGGAATGTTTGTGACGTTTCATGTTTCTGCTGGAGTTCAGGAGTATTTGGATGCTTGTGTGTAATTTAGCGACGGTTTTGGTTCTGGTTTGTCTGACAGGACCTTAAAGAGAGGAATTATCACTGGCTGCATAGCAACAGACGAGTGAATAGTATCACACACTCCAGATTGCAAGGCTTGATGTGTTGAGAACAATGGACACTTTTGTTTTGTCCAACTGAAGGAGCCCTGGTTGAGCTCACTTTGAGAGAACTGAAGAATAATGGGTAACTGTAATCTGGAAGATGAAATATATAAAGGTATAGCCCGTGCGTGTGCGTGTGTGTGTGTATGTGTGAAGCACTCGTTCAGGCATGTAGACTGGCATTTGTATGCCAGAATCTCTTATCAGTCATGTCTCTGTAACTTTGTGTGTTTGTGGTTGTGCATAACTGTACAGTATGTACATGCACCAGCTAGCCCTGGTTGAAATGAGCTATAGGCTAAACACCCCAGCTGATCTTCAGTGCACAGACGAGGCCGGAGGGAGAATATCGACCCCCAACCCCCCACACACATACTGACCCCCTCTGCTAGCTGTACTCCACTCTGAGCCATCTGTCTCTCACAGCGCTCAAGAATCAATCCTCTGCCTTCCCTTAGAAATCAGAGCCTGTCTCCGTAACGCTGAGGGGGATGGGGCGTCTCCGGTTCATCCGATCTGTCGGAATCTCCTCAGCTGTTAGATAACAGCCTCTCACCCCGTTTCCACATGTGACATGAGACTTTCCCCTCTCACAGATGAGAGCCAGCCATGGTGTGTGTGATTTTTAAGTTTTGTTCCCATGTTAGGGACTATTTTAGGGCACCTTCTGTATTTGTACTCCCACAAAAACACTTGGAAATGACAATTTAATTGTAGATAGATACTGTAGACCGACAGACAGATAGAAATAGAAATTTTTACTTTTTAATTAATTGGTCATTCACTATATATAAAATGGGAAAGTGGGTCCAAACTTTTGACTGGTAGTGTATATATTATATTAGTCCTGTCAAATTGATTAATCGCATCCAAAATAAAAGTTTGTGTTTACATTAATATACAGTCAAACCAAAAATTATTCAGACACCAGATATAATGTTTTCCTAGTGGGTGCAGGACACTATAATTCATTTATGTTTGTCAGGATAGCAAAATAAAGTAAACTCTTCATACAGTGGACTACCAGTAAAATGTTTAAAAATTTGGGACCAAAATTATTCAGACACTTTGACCTGACCATGTTTTGCTTTAGTGTTTTTTCTTTAACTGCTAATGCAATCTTTGACACCACAGACTGAACAAAATGAAGCATTGCTTGGTCATTGGTTGACCTGAATTGGTATTATCTAATTGTGTACTTAAATCTAACAACTGACAGCTGATTGGTTGATTGCAATCCATTACATACAGACTTTTCATAATACTTATATACAGTACACATGCATATTATGTAAACAAACTTGGTTAAGATATAGTATGAATGCATGTATTTATTAATATATGTACTGTGCCCTTAATAATTTATATTTCATCTCAAATTGCGAGAGATTTCATCCGATGCTTATTCAAGGGTGAACACAAATTTGAGAAGAAAAAAAAAGGGATTTTGTATGTTTTTTTTTATTTTTTTCATTTCAGTCATGGGACCACCATAGTTAACCAATTACAGCACCAAAACCAAACGCTATGCTGTCACAGCTAAACAATTTATGTGAGATGTGGTTTAGTTTGCCAGAGGCGAGGTTAAATGTGAGTTTGTTTTTTCCAGTCCTTTCATTGGTGCGCCACAGAAATCTAACATCCTGTCCTGGGCACAGTGGGATAGAAATCAGGTCCTAATTTGTGTTTGGATTAAATTGGATGATTCCCTGCTCTAATGTGATTTATGAGTGCTCAAGATATGTTTGAGGCTGATCTTTCAAATATGAAGAGATTTATCAAAAATGTTGATGCTGTATTTTGTAATGATGTTTGCGGAGTCAAACATGAATAAATTAGGCATTTATATAGAGCTTTACTATAAACTACTGTACACACAAAGTGCTTTACAATCATATCAGGGGTTCTCTCATCAACCACCACCAGTTTGGTCACACCACTAGTTTTGATGATGCGACAGCGTAAGTGGAGAGGAAGAGCGAGTGATCAAGCCAATTCAGTGGATGGGGATTATTAAGAGGCCAATCGTTTCTCTCTCTCTCTCAAAAAAAAAAAAAAAATTCTCGCACCATACACAACCGATCCCGATCCCAGCCCCCCTCCATCTGTCTGCCTGTCCTTATCTATCTCCTCTCCCACTCCATACAAAAAATCCCATCACGTGACCACGTGTACTGTTATGTTATGTTTTGTTGTGTTTGCTATGTAATGCTTGCCAACTGCATTCTTGTATTTCTGGAGAGCGTGTGGCGGTGCCTGAAAAGGCTGAGGCCCGGAGGCTTGCTCCAAACTTCATTTCGTTATACTGTACTTGTACATGTGTAATGACAAATAAACTTGAAACTTGAGGGAATTTGGCCAGGACACAAGTGCCATGCAGTGGCAGTCCTTCCTATACGCAAAGTATACGAGTAGTATAGGGCCCCTGAACCGTGAAGGGGGGCCCCCTTGCTTTCAAAGATAATTGAATGACTAGGGATGTTAGTTTCGGTTTTGATTTGGACTACAAACAATTATGAAAACATGATGCCGCATTCCGGTTCCGTTCCTTTCCTGTCGCCCTTCCTACGAAACATCTAAGTCAGTCATTTCATCTGGGTCGCGGCACCAAATGTAACCGGTCCTACTTGACCCGCTTGGAGTGAGATTCGAACCAGTGTCTCCAGCGTGGGAAGTGGGCACACAGCTCTTACTGGCCTATGCCTGTTACGCTCCAAACCTCACTCCCATCCAGGTCAACGGCACCAAATGTCACCGGTCCCACCATAGACTGTAAAAAAGATGGCCGACGCACCTTCACTCTCTTCCATTGTAGAAGCCGCCAATGTCCAAATAAGGCACTGACATCTTGGAGCCCGTGTCTGCGCAGTAGCGAGCATGAAGTGGAGCCGCGACATCAAGGCCCTGCCCATACTCGCGCAAAATCGGTTAGTACAGTTTACTGCAGAACAACGCATTATGTCGGTGTTACATAAACAGTTATGGAAATGTAGAAATTAACGTTGAAGATCCAATCTCCTCCCGAAAATCCTGAAAAAAAAGTCTGTTGGTGCCTCAGTGATGACTCGTTCAGAGAAGCCATCAATCTCAGCTGTCAATCATAACATCACACCCCCGTTTTTATAGCATCAAGTAACTAACTAAAACCAAACTTATTTAAAAAAATGAACACTTTAAACTAACATCAGCGTGATTAAATGACAGAAACCATCTTTGTTTGAAGTGTAATTTAATTATTTAGTTTGTCTGATGTCCCATTCGATTACATGGAGCGGGCGGGGTTTATGAGCTATACTGCATCCAGCCACCTTGGCTTCACTTTCAGGACTTGTGCGGCACACTCAGAGTGGGGTCTCCGACGTGGGATGCTAAAGACCCCAGCCGCTGACTCGCCTCTTGAGATCAGGGGAGTGAGGTTTACACGCACCACTCATACTGGCCTACGTCCGTTACACTAACACCCCTAAACCTCTGGGTCACAGACCCCCTGCTGGCCTACTAACGCCTCTTCCAGCAACAACCTAGTCTTCCCAGGAGGTCTCCCATCCAGGTACTGACCAGGCTCAACCCTGCTTAGCTTCAGTGGGCAGCCAGTCTTGGGCTACAGGGTGATATGGCTGTGGCAAACATTTCCAATATTGCTTGGTTTATGAATAATAATAATGATACCTTATATATACTTTTCTGAGCATTCAGAGTAAGGGTTGGGCTTTTTCCCCACTTGGACCAGTAACCAACCAATGGACTAATCATTATTCAGAAAACGTACAAGATATACTTGTTGTTAACTGTTGTTGTTGGGTTTTATTGTTCAAATAGCCCTTTCAATGATGCATTTGTTCCTAAAGACTATATCTGTCAGCCAGACTTCATAATCCACTGACACAACACCGCATGAATTCAATGAATGAACGTCCTGTTTCCACTTGTTGTTTACCATAGATCAATGATGCTTTACATAATGTCAGAATCCTTCCTCTGATGATCATTCGTCACATTGTGAACCTCGATAAGGTCATTCCCGGACACGACTGCGGCCATCGGCATCAATCAGAGCCAAACATTCACACCTCGTGTGGCAAATTAGATTAGCCTTTAATGTGGCTGTGCCTTTGCTTTTAATGACAGTTTTTTTTTTTTTTATGTGGCTGGACATTAGTGAAGCATGAGTTGCTCTTTGATTACCCAGAGTTCACCCTGATTCATCTCATTGTGGTTTAGTGTTGTCAAACGTGTCAGTAAATTCACTCTGCTACTTGCAGATAGCGCTCCATTAATTGGACTAACAAGTCGTTGCAGAATGCTAGTTCTCCCTTGATACTGAATGGTTTAGTAGCACCCATAAATGAAACATTTATGTCATCTGGAGCCCATATGGTCGAGGACATACTAATGGTCTGTTGTTTCTCTCTCTTTCAGTTTTCCTAAACAACTTTTCACAGGGACTCAAAATCATCATGCATTGCAGCCTTTTTCTAACATGGATTGCAGTTTTTTATTTATTTATTTTTGCAGGAATAGGGCCTAACTGGTTAATAAAAGGATATTTGTAAAGTGAAACTATCAGATATGTTAAAGGTTTATTCCTGACAAGAACAAATAATTGAATGAAATCTCTCTGAACTTTCTGTCAGACAGACCTAATGTGACAGACTTAAAGGTGCACTATGTAAAAAAATTTCAGTAAAGTATCCAAAAACCTCTAGGCCAGTGTTATATATTTTGTTCAGTTGAGTACTTACAATATCACAGATGTTTCCAACTATTTATTAATCGTGAGAAAATTGCCTTTTCAATCAAGGAACCGAGACGTGCGAGGGGTCACCCGTTAATTGCGTCATATCTGCGTTCCCCTCGGTTTCCGGTTTTATTTTGCAGAAGCGCTTTACTCTCATTGCAGTGTGCAACAAGTGTCATAGCAGCCGTCAAGGGAACGTTCAGAGTAACGTCATAACATCATTTTCAACACACTCAGATGTATCTAATATGATAAACAGAGCTGCGTTACCTCATGACCGGAAGAAGCGGAAATGGCACCGGCGACTGTGGCATAATAAAAGTCCCGCTGCTCGCGAGCCATGTTGCGCTTGTCTCATTAGCAATCGCTTAAGTGGCCTTGCTCAGCTCCCACAACACTCGGCCCTGCTCTGCTTCATAGTAACGTTAATAATCCCATCCATGAACATGATTTCTGCCGAGTCCTATTCCGATTCTTTTCCACCGGCTGTGAGGTGAAGACCACATGTCCCAAGATGCTGCGCTGAAGCTTGGCATCATCAAACTACACCTTTGTTTTGCCTAGGTGACCTCTAACGGATGGAAAAGTTACATAGTGCACCTTTAAAATGTTATTACTTTTTGGCAGGGTATTTATTCATAGCTTTTTTTTTTTTCTTTTGGTAGTGTTTGTTGTATTTTGGTTGTTCCTTTTTCTTTTATATAGGTATATTATTCAGCATATATTATATGCTGTCAAATCGATTAATTGTGATTAATCGCATCCAAAGTAAAACTTTGTGTTTACATAATATATGTGTGTGTTCTGTGTATAATTATTGTGTGTGTGTATGTATGTGTGTGTGTGTGTGTGTGTGTGTGTGTGTGTGTGTGTGTGTGTGTGTGTACACACTTTCATGTACATATTTAATAAATATTTGCATGTATATGTTTATATAATTTATATTATATATAAATATTTTATATATAAATCTATAACACATTTTTCTAAAATATATACATGCATGAGTGTATATTTATTTATACATAATTATACACAGAACACGCACATATATTATGTAAACACAATATTTTGGATGTGATTAATCACGATTAATCGATTTGACATTATCTATATATAATTTTATTTATTTATTTTTGGTTTTATTTAGTGTCTTAGCTTTTTTTATTTTAGTAGTTTTTCTTGTTGCTTTGTTTTGATGCTGAACAATTAATTCAAATGCATTTTTTTCAAGAAGTGAAGAAAAAGCGGCAGTTTTGCATAAGAATTACATCATTTAGTTGCATTAGAATTGATTTGGACAGGCCTTCTGTTATGAAAAAATAACATGAATTTCCTGTAGTTTCACGGTCGGTGCAGGTCTTTGATGGTATAGAGCATATATCTGCGCACCTCTTCATAACTCCAGTCTTGTGACTGTACGGTTCACGGCACTGCCAGTGAACCTGAAGTGCGCAGGTCTCTAGTGAAAGCTCCTTTGCGACGGCAGCGCTCCTGCAGGGCTCCAGGGCCCTCGGCCGCTCCCTGACCCCGCATTCACACTGCTCGGCTGAGATTAGTTCCACTCCACCGGGCCTGTAACAGCTCCTCTAAGAGACGCTTTGCCATGAGCTGCCAGACCTCTGGGGTTTCTAGGAAAAGAGACTTTCGTTGTGGAGAATTTATCACCCAGTGGGCAAGCGGAGGCTTGTTCTGTACGGGTGAGGGGCGTTTACAGAGAGCTAAGGACTGTAAAGAAGTGTGGGTGGATGGGAAATCGTCTCTGTCTGTCCCTCAAAGAATGTGTGTTACTGTGCTGGCAGACAGACAGTATGACATGTGGAAGAATGTGTGTGTGTTGGGGATCGTATTGCAGCGGCTGTCACTGGTATGTGAGAGGAAACAGCTGAGCGCTCCTGTACTCTGCTAAAGTGAGGTTAAACTGCACTGAACACAACCTCAGGCTCCTGTGGGTCACACAATCTGCGGCCACTTGGTGTCTGTAATGTTTCACTTAGATCAAATGTGTCTGTGTGAAATGACATTCGCATGCCAGGCATTCTTTCAAATTTTTTTTTTTTTCTTCTTCTTTTTCACTCGCTTTTAGGAATCTCTGACTTTTTATTAGTCCTGCTTGCTTAGGCAGAAGCCCTAATGGCAAGTAGTGCATTTTGCAGCCTATTTTTAGTATACATTCCTGGTGTTATTGAGACTCATTGAGACTGTGCATGTCAAAATGGTCTTTGTAATATTTAATCAAAATCTAATCACTCTTCATCTGAAACGTCTCAATCACCAATTTGTGATGAATAAAATAAAGCCCTGTTAAATTTTGTTTTTCTCATTGATTCTCCTAAAAACACTATCCAGAACACCCTAGCAACCATATAGCGACACCCTGGCAACCACCCTAGCATCGTGGCAGTGAGTTTTGCATGCTCATCCACCACTCCAAAAAATGGTTTTTTAAAGAACATTTTAAATCTAGTTCAATAAAATGACCTGAATTTTAATATAGTGGTTGAAGAGTGCAGTAATGAGATTAGGGTTTTAATACTGGATTTCTCTCCAGATAAAGATATTTCAGCACACCAGTATCACTGTTTGTTTTTGTTACTTAAGGAATAACAGAATAATATTGCTTGCATGCATAGTTGGTTAATTGGTTAATAATTCATGAAGTTAATGCATAAATCATGAAAAAAGGCTGGTCTCTAGCGACATAGATGGAAAATAGGGGGTCAAATATTCGTTTGAAGTGTTTTAATGTTACAAATTGGATGAAAGTTCTTTTTCGAACGAACTATAGATATATATATATATATATATATATATATATATATATATATAATATAAAATAGAAAAAGTGCATGTCAAAAGTCTAACATGAAATCCTTCAGTTCATGAATGTAATGGTATGTTATGGGTAGGCTGGGATAGTGGTTAAAAATCTAGACTGCTAGCTCTAGGTTCAGATACAGTTAGAAAAAAAGAAAAAAAAAAAAAAAGATTCATAAACCTGAACATTTTGAATTGAATAAGTAGGTATATCCCTAGGGATCCTGTAAAATGATGTGCAATACCCACAATCCTGTTCCAAAAATCCAGGCCCTAAGTAGACAATATATTCATTTATATATTCAGGACTTATAGCTGTATATTCAGATTTACATTTATATATTCAGAGTTATAACTATATATTCAGATTTATATATTCAGAGTTATAACTATATATTCAGATTTATATATTAAGATTTATATTTATATATTCAGATTTATATATTCAGAGTTATAACTATATATTCAGATTTATATATTCAGAGTTATATATTCAGATTTATATTCATATATTCAGATTTATATATTCAGATTCATATATTCAGAGTTATAACTATATATTCAGATTTATATATTCAGAGTTATATATTCAGATTTATATATTCAGAGTTATAACTATATATTCAGATTTATATATTCAGATTCATATATTCAGATTTATATATTCAGATTCATATATTCAGATTTATATATTAAGATTTATATTTATATATTCAGATTTATATATTAAGATTTATATTTATATATTCAGATTTATATATTCAGAGTTATAACTATATATTCAGATTTATATATTCAGATTCATATATTCAGATTTATATATTCAGAGTTATATATTCAGATTTATATATTAAGATTTATATATTCAGATTTATATTCAGATTTTATATATTCAGAGTTATAACTATATATTCAGATTTATATATTCAGATTCATATATTCAGAGTTATATATTCAGATTTATATATTCAGATTCATATATTCAGATTTATATATTCAGATTCATATATTCAGATTTATATATTAAGATTTATATTTATATATTCAGATTTATATATTCAGAGTTATAACTATATATTCAGATTTATATATTCAGAGTTATATATTCAGATTTATATTTATATATTCAGATTTATATATTCAGAGTTATAACTATATATTCAGATTTATATATTCAGATTCATATATTCAGATTTATATATTCAGATTTATATATTTTATATATTATTCAGATTTATATATTCAGATTTATATATTCAGAGTTATAACTATATATTCAGATTTATATATTAAGATTTATATTTATATATTCAGATTTATATATTCAGGACTTATAGCTGTATATTCAGATTTACATTTATATATTCAGATTTATATATTCAGAGTTATATATTCAGAGTTATAACTATATATTCAGATTCATATATTCAGATTTATATATTCAGATTCATATATTCAGATTTATATATTCAGATTTATATTTATATATTCAGATTTATATATTCAGACATATAAGCCTGAATACATTCATGTAAATCCTGAATATATAAATTGAATATATAAATATAAATCTGAATATATAAATCTGAATATATGAATCTGAATATATAAATATAAATCTGAATATATAACTCTGAATATATAAATCTGAATATATGAATCTGAATATATAAATCTGAATATATAAATATAAATCTGAATATATAACTCTGAATATATAAATATAAATCTGAATATATAACTCTGAATATATAAATATAAATCTGAATATATAACTCTGAATATATAAATCTGAATATATGAATCTGAATATATAAATCTGAATATATGAATATAAATCTGAATATATAACTCTGAATATATAAATCTGAATATATAGTTATAACTCTGAATATATAAATCTGAATATATAACTCTGAATATATAAATCTGAATATATAGTTATAACTCTGAATATATAAATCTGAATATATAAATATAAATCTTAATATATAAATCTGAATATATGAATCTGAATATATAAATCTGAATATATGAATCTGAATATATAAATCTGAATATATAGTTATAACTCTGAATATATAAATCTGAATATATAAATGTAAATCTGAATATATAGTTACAAGGCTAAATATATAAATATAAGTCAGGATATATAGATACAAATCTGAATATATATTTTTTAAGCTTGAATATATAGAAACAAATTAGAATATATAAATGTAAATCTGAATATATATATATATATATATATATATATATATATATATATATATATATATATATATATATATATATATATATATATATATATATATATATATATATATATATATATATATAAACTACATTTTTGGAGTTGAATTATATATTTGGATTTTTATATATATATATATAATATATATTCTGACTTATATCTATATATTCGGATTTCATATATTTCTTGTTTGGCCTTTCATAATAGTGTGTTCTGGATGGTCTTGAGGTGTGTGTTTTTTTTTTTTTTATATATATTTTTTTTTTAATAAAATTACTAGTATTAATTGTATTGCAAGGTGTTTGGGGTAAAAGCATGACCTGAATGACAGTAAAGTGTCTCTTTTCAGGCCTAGGCCATGGGCGGAGCCAAGAGTAAACCCAAAGAGATCGGCCAGCGCTCCCGGAGTCTGGACGATGGCACCGGAGTACACCACTCTAGTCCCAACCAGTCATCCTTCACACCCAACCGAAGTCCGCCAGTGGACGGTACCAGACGTGGCACCCAGCCCATCATCAACCCAGTGCAGGATCTGTTTGGAGGAGTGATCTCAACAAACAACAGCATCACATCTCCTAACAGGGGTGGCATGCTAGCAGGTAACACACCTCAGTCTGATCGTAGATGCAGTGTCTGTCATTATTACGGTTCTGCTTTTGCTGACTTTCAGTATTAAAGTGTTAAAGGAAATGGGCAAAGAAGTCTGAGGGGTGAATTGACTAAACAGTTGCACCACTTTGGTGCTTATCCTATTTACAGTAGCATTTTTGTTTTTTCATCACGTCTGTTGTCTATGTAAATTAGGCTCATGTATATACAATTATTGCTGGTGCAATCTATTTTTAATGAGTTTAAGTCTCATGAATGAGAGTCACAGTTAGACTGTTTTTAGTGTTTTCCTGAAATGCCACATCAGACTGTTAATGGATAATCTGATGCATACTCAAACAAAAATAGCAAGGGATTTTCCTAACTTCCAAGCTCCGCTCTGATTGGCTGGGAGTCAAGATGCACAGGTTTTGTCGGCCCACATGGAAACGTGGAAACGTGATAGAATGAGCAATTTCTGCGGAAAACTACTTGCTGGATTTACTGCAGTTTGCCCATTAAATAACTAGTACTTTTTACCTTTTGATGAATTGAAATTTTGGCCACAAAGTTGAACATTCTGCATTTTTTTTTCGCAGTATTAATCTAAATTATTAGATTAGATCAGTATTTTCTGTACAATAGTGGTTGAGCGATCTATCGCCAAGGTCGCGACTCATGTTGTATTCATGTCATATTCACTCATATTCACTGTGCGCTGTATGAAAATTAGCTTCATTCATATTTTAACAATTTCTTTGATTGTGAAAAAATATATTTACAGAATCAAGACGTTTCCATCTAAAGTATAAATCTGTTTATTTTACACGATTTTATTTATGAAGTCGCCCACTACTGTACAACCATTTGTAGGAACTGCTGCTCCATTATTTGAATGAATTCAAGGATATAATATTAATAGACCAGCATGCAACTGGCCACATTTACACTGCAGGTCTTAATGCCCAATTTCGATTTATTGACTATATCCGATTTTGACGACCATCGTCTTTTAAAAGTGATCCATATCCGATATCTGCATGTACACTATATACTTGGCGAAACAACCCACGGTAGACGTACTGACCTGGAAAAGCTTAGGCCGAAAAGGAAGTAAGATTAGATGCAAGCTTTTGCTTTCCGCACCATCTTTAAAGGTCAGCAAAAAATTGGGTTGAGCCGTCGTCCTCCAATGAGCCACTGAAAAGAGTCATGTGATCACGGTTGGTGTGTGCTTTTTCAGTGACGTATGACATGAATATCCGATCTGTCCACATGGCAGACGCGTATGCACGTTTATTGAACGAGGAGGCCTCAAATCGATCTGAGAATATCAGAATCCATGTGTTTTTTACTGCTTATACATTCGTGGGTCATATCCGATCCACATGGGAGGAAAAAAATCAGAATTGGGTCACTTAAATGTGGCCTTAGTCACCACAGGCTTTATGCTGATAGTCACAAGTCTAGAGTTGCAGAGTCAGACTATTTTTGGATGCCCATTTCCATTGGCAACCCAACATTGCATTATTTACTTAGGTTAATGAAATTTCCCTGCTGAAGTTGTATTTAATTAAATGCATCAAGATAACAGTCTATGTTTGTCTCTTGTATTTTTCCATAGTTGGTGTGACCACATTTGTGGCTTTGTATGACTACGAGTCACGAACCGCCTCCGATTTGTCATTCAGGAAAGGAGAACGACTCCAGATTGTCAATAACACGTAAGAGGGAAACGCACGAACATACTCGCGCAAAAATAACAGGGCTCCGGGGGGTGATAGACACACCCACTGAGGCAGACACACACACACACACACACACACATGTCTCTCATCTGTCTGGGCTCTGGCTGTTCTGGCTGCTGAACCCCCCTCCTCTTCCTCCTCAGTAACCATAGGAACTGGCTCCCTCTGAAAGCGCTGTATTTGTGGGAGATGACAGCTTTTTGTTCTCTGGATTCCTTTTTTGGTCTTCCTGTGCACAAAAAAAAAAAAAGCTCAGCTGCACGTCTTTACCTCCACTTCCCCTCCCAGACCAAAGGGAGCATTTTCCTTCCTTTCTACACCTGCGGTTCACTTCCTTATTCCAGTGTGCAGCTCTACCGTTAGAGAAAAAAAAAAAAAAAAAACACTCTCAGTAACATCCTCTGGTTTCAGCACAAAACGGACCTGGGGATTTTCGGAACACCATGTGTGGGTCATATTTCAACCCAGAATCAATAAAAGAGATTAATTATATTTTGCTGAAAGAAAATGAAGCATGTATTTAGTAACATTTAAATATGTTTACATCGAGATGTTATTTTCATGACAATTAATTACAATTTTCCTTCCCAAATTGTCATTTTTATAAGGAAAACAAGTTGTACTGTCTGCCATTTAATCAAATTAGAATTAAATAGTTGAGAATAATGGGATTTACTCAAAAAAGAGAATTATAATTAAAACTGCTGGACTCTTTACAGTAAAGAGAATTTTGTGGGAAAATATGATTGCTTGTTATGAAATTTAAAAATAATTCTTCATGGTCCTGAATATATACTTTGTTTTCTTTATGCAAAATATATATACACTGCCATTTAAAAGTTTGGGGTCTGTCAGATATTTTTAATGTTTTTGAAAGTCTCTTCTGCACACCAAGGCTGCATTTATTTGATCAAAAATACAGTAAAAGCAGTAATATTCATCATAACTGTTTCTATTTTAATATATTTTAAAGTGTAATTTATTCCTGTGATCAAAGCTGGATTTTCAGCATCATAACTCCAGTCTTCAGTGTCACATGATCCTTCAGGAATCATTCTGATCAAACATTTCTTATTATTATCAATGCTGAACACAGTTGTGCTGCTTCTTATATTTAAGGAAAGTTTGAAAGAACAGCTTTTGTTATAATAGAAATCTTTTGTAACATTTTAAATGTCTTTTACTGTCACTTTTGATCAATTTAATGCATCTTTGCTGAATAAAAATATAAATTGAGTTTAAATATTAATTTAAAATTTACCAATCCCAAAATTTTGAATGGTTGTGTGTCTGTATTCAAGATTCAAGAGTTTTATTTGTCACATACACAGTTATATACAGAATATACAACCGGCAGTGAAATGTAAACAGGTCCGCTCCATGGACAGTGCAAATTCACAGTTAAAAACACAAGGAAGAAATTATAATAGAAATAGGATATAAAAAAAGTACTATATATATATATATATATATATATATATATATATATATATATATATATATATATATATATATGTCTATATCTGTAGAATTATAAATAATCAAGTCAAGTTGAAAAAAAAAAAGTAAAAATAAGAATAAAGAAGTGGAATAAAATAAGTGAAGTAAACTGTGCAGTGAGTAAACTGTAGACTTATAAATATGTGGTTAACAAATGTATAAAGAGTATAATGTGCAAACAGGTTTATAACAGGTTGTTACACAGTAACAACGAGAACAGAAAGTGCAGTGCAATGTCAGTATATCGATGGTCACGTGATGTTAAGTGACTGAGTTCAGGAGTCCTGATGGCCTGGGGAAGAAGCTCCTCCTGAGTCTCTCAGTTTTGGCCATCAGGCTTCGGAAGCGCTTACCAGATGGTAGCAGCGTGAAATGAGGGTTTGCAGGGTGATTAGAGTCCTTGATGATCTTAGTAGCTCTACCTTTGCAGCGTTTGGTGTAGAGGTTATTTATTTATTATAATTGTATTATTATTATTAATTTGATTATTATTAATTTATTTACATGAATAAATGAGCCATGTTCTTATAAATTGCATAAGACAACAGATTTTCTGTTTGAATCATTCACTGAATTATTTTAATCCAAATTAGCAAACGATTCACTTAATGAACTGGGGTAATCACTTTCAGTCATATCAGACTCAAAATGAAGCATATTTCATTTGTACTTGAGGTTTGTGAAACTTAAATCAGCATCATTGTAACAGCATGTAGTTTTACAAGGGTTTGTAATAAAAAAAAAAATCTCTTTTTCATTAAATATTAAGGGTGTGTTCACACTCGGCATGTTTGGTTTAATTAAAACGAACCCTGGTGTGATTGCTCTGTTAGTGCGGTTCATTTGAATAAGTGTGAACGCTCCCATCTCAACCCTGGTGCGCACCAAACAAGCAGACCGTACCGCTGAAAAGATGGGTCTCGGCCCGTTTCCATATGAACTCTGGTGCGGTTCGACTGAAATATGAGCACAACACGGACCAAAGACATCTAAAAAGGACAGCATGCTCAATCATACCTGTTTCTTCTCATCATAGTCGTGACGTTGCCCATCACAGTTCGGTACAGGCGTCAGAACCGCGTCTCCTCACAGCAGATGTGTGTGTGACGGAGGGATTCCTGCCGCTGTTCACACATTTTATAAACTCTTCACAAGTTCTCAGCTGGTCAAAATACCATCATATGTAGCTACACACATACAACGAGCGCTTTCAGCCCAGAACACACATCTTTAGGTTCAGTGTTAAAAAAATGACAGTGACCAGGACTAAATGTATCGTTTTCTTTTTTGATCCGGACTAAAAGAACCAAGAGAACCCAAGTGTGAACACACCCTAAAACAGTTCACCAAAATAGTGTTGGTAGTTAAGACCAATTATGGGGAGTTTGAACGGTTTGGGGTAGAAAACCTGGACATGTTTGTGTGAGATTCACCCTTCAACCTGTAACCAATCCCCACCACTGCCCATTGCCCATCCCAGAAGCCACTGATAATAGAGTAATCAGCTTTTTAACCAAATCACTAAGCTGCTCCGGCTTATGCTGGGACCTTCTGAGTCATGTGTCAGTACACGTTTAGAGATAATCAAACGCACATTACAGTAATTGTTTTCCATATTTTTAGTACTTCACAGATGAGTTGGATAAAATGCTGTGTTTTCAGTGCGTCATTGCTGCGGTTGACCTTCAGTCGGTTTGTGAGGCTATGTGGGATGTTTGTAGCTTCTGCTGTTTGCTTTTAATGTCCAAACACTTCACGTCTCCTCTGTGTTTTTCCTCTACACGCTCTCGCTCGTTTATGTAGGAGAAAGTTGAACCCCAGGTTGGTAAAGTTGCTCTTGCTTTCAGCTTTCAATGTCCATTGTCTATGTGTGTGTTTGTGTACGTGTCATTTCACCATTTGCTCGTCCACCTGAGATTTGTCCTGACTTTCTAGAGACTGTGGAAGTGGTCCAGAAATAGTGTCACTTCTCATAACTGGCTCACTCACAACCATTTTACATTTGTCCTTCACATTGACTTTGTGGTTGGTCCTTTAGTGTGTTGTTGATTGTTCCTTTCACTTTTCATGCTTTGTATACTATGCTAGATTAGGTGAATGCATCCCAAATCACTGAAAGATCAAAATAATGTCAAATATAACATTTTCTATCCTGTGTTGATGTACTTCCTGTTTAAACAGGAAGTTGTCACAGGAACATCCACATTAGCCTTTTTTTAAATAATAAAATATAAACTAAATATAAAGTCGAAACAGAATTGCAGATTTTGATTACATTAAATGAATGAACCTAAAAACAGTAATGTTAAGATAGCATTAGCATTTATCTAAATGAACAGTAAAAATGTAAAGGCTACTGGCTACGTTTTCAGTTTAGCTAACTTCTCATTCTCATTCCAGAGATCATTTCATTGGACACAAATCTGTATATGCACCACAATCTGAAAAGACTAAATGAGCATATGTTTTTGTTTTTAGCATATGCTACGCTAAGAGTACACTAGCTTTTAGATGGCCTCCAAGCTAACAGGCTTGGACTTATATTTAGTCATATTTCTTGTGGTCATTAAATTAATATAATTTAAAAACAATACTGGTAAGATAGCATTAGCATTTAGCTAAATTAACATAGTAAAAATCTAAACTAAAGCCTACTGGCTATGTTTAACTAACTTGCTAGTTCTCATTCTCATTCCATAGGTGATTATATTGGACAAAAATTTGTATGTGGCCCTGTGAATTAAAAGATTAAATGCGTATGTGTGTTAAGCTTTTTTGTGCATATATGCTATGCTAAGAGCACGCTAGCATATAAAATGGCTTCAAAGCTAACAGACTTGGTCTAAAATGCACTAAAATTCAATAAAATTTGGATTTCATGTGGTCATTAAATGAATATCATTAAAACAATACTGTTAAGATAGCATTAGCATTTAGCTAAATTAACATAAAAATCTAAACTAAAGCCTACTGGCTATGTTTAACTAATTTGCTAGTTCTCATTCTCATATTGGACAACATTTTTTATTTTGCCCTGTGAATTGAAAGATTAAAGTTTTCTTTTCTAGTGCATATAGGCTATGCTAAGAGTACGTTAGCAAATAAATGGCCTCAAAGCTAACAGACTTGGATAAAATGCAATAAAATTTGGGGTCATTAAATCATTACATTTAAAGAACTTAAAAGAAATAATGTTAAGATAGCATTAGCCTTTAGCTAATTCGCGTAAAGGATAAGCTTTAAAGGATACTGTTTTGAGACAATTTGATGTTGTGGTATATGTACTGTATAAAGGCGCGGTCACATTTACTGTTGTTTGGTGAATTTTTGCAGGCGAAATCCAGTCATTTTTAAGAGGAAAATACACAATTGGGAATTTTGCATGGGAGCGAAAGATTTCTGCACAGAGATTTCGAATTTGTAGTTGACCAACAGTTGTTTTGAAAGTGACATCTGTTCACATTGCTACACTCTAAAAGTAAATGGGTTATTTTAACCCAGCGGTTGGGTTAAATGTTTGCTTAAAACAACCCAATCGCTGGGTTAGTCCATTTTCAACCCAACTTGGCTTGTTTTTAACCCGGCATTTTTTAGAGTGTACACTATTGAGAATATCCAATGGATCTTTTTTGCACGCAAAATTTTGCCAATGTGACCGCACCTTAAGAATTGGGATGCATCCTTAGCGTTAGCCATCAATATTTTCTACATTCAAATTGTTTTCTCAATCATAGCCTTATCCAGTTTACTCTTCTCATAAACCCTGCTTATCAGAATCACTGTTTTTATGCCCTATTGTACATGAAAAATTCATTAACATCTGAATTTTGAATGATACCCTGCATATGAATAATATATTTGCATTGTATGACTATGAATGTGTCCATGTGTGTGTGTATATCTGTCATTGTTTTCACTAGTGCGGTTATGTTTTAATTATGTTCAACAACAGCAAGCAGTAGCTCTGGAGAGGTTTCTGTCGGGTCAGCATGTCTTGGCGATGGATAAAGTCTTATTGCTTTAGCTTAGGGAGTGAGTCACAGTCTAACACCCCACTGCTCACTCTAAAACACACCATCTATTATTAAAAACCCATCAAGACTCGAAGATAACCCAGACGTATGACTCATTTTTTGATAAATCAACGAGTTTTGTAGTAAATAATTCACCCAGAAAAAAATTCAGTTATTCCAAATCCAATCCCATATGATTTTATTTCTGTTATAGGAATCAAAAGGAGATGTTGTCGTGAATATTTGCGCTGCTCTTTTACGCATGATGAAAGCTTAATGTGCCAATTTATGCCCCCAAAAGACAGAAAAATCCCCATAAATTTAGTTTATACAACTGGCACTATATTCCCAGCACTCTGTAGGCATGACAGCCTAAGGAGCCGTTCACATCGAATGTTGTTTTTATTGTAAACACGCGATAGACGGACGGCTTTAACCAATGAAAAACTTCCGGAACCAGGAGACGGCCACTAATAATGCACCCTATAGGAAACAGTTATTTTAAATTGTAACAGCATTTTACAATATTATGTTTGTTTGTTTTTTAAATCAAATAAATGCAAATCTTGGTGAGCATAAGAGGCTTCTTTCGACCCTAAACTTTTGAATGATAAGTTTAAATTATTACAATATTTAGTATTATTTTCACTCAAAATTACTGACATTGATCCAACACAGGGTTTTCAACATCTCTAAGTATAAAATGTTTCTTTTTAGAGATGTTGAAAACCCTGTATGACCAGTGACTTCACTTACTTAATCAGAATATATATACTTTTGAGTAAGTCATATGGGTTTGAAACAAAATGAGGGTGAGTAAATGATGACAGAATGCTTATTTCTGGGTGAACTATCCTTTTAAATGCATGTTTCGTTTATGTATAATTTGGCGCAGGTAGTTAATGTCTTTAGAAGAGCTTCGTCTGCATTCTAATGCCTCGTTTCAGGGATGATAAAGCAGGAATAATGCCACAGATGTAATCTCAGGGTGTATGTTTTGGGCGGGTTAGAAAATCATGAATGTGTCATCAAATATGCTTGATGCGAGTCAAACTGCAGGTGTATTATGTGTGTTTTCTGCTGTCTTAGGGAGGGCGACTGGTGGCTGGCTCGTTCACTGACGACCGGAGAGAGTGGATACATTCCCAGCAATTACGTGGCACCATCTGATTCCATCCAGGCTGAAGAGTAAATCATCTTCCTCCTCCTCTTTCTCTTCTTTTCTTTGCTGTTCTTCTCCCTGTCTCTCCTCTGTTCCCCCCCCCCCTCAATGTGATGTCAGAAATGATTCTGGTTCCATAATGACTCCTTTAATTATTATTTTACTAAACAAAACAATAGTTTAGTTTATAATCAATTTATATAGGGCTTTATACAATACAGATTGTATCAAAGATATGGCAAGCTGTTTTAATCCTTAAAACGTGCTAGTATCCATTTTTATGCTACTAGTACTTATTCATTAGGTACTAGTACTGTTTTAAAATATACTAGTAGTTATTCATTAGATACTAGTTCTTATTTTTAGATACTGGTACTCAGTCATTAGATACCAGTACATATTAAATAGATAGGTACTAGTATCAATAGAATAAGTACTATTTATTAGATACTATATTTATTTCAAATGTTACTAGTAAGATTTTTAATTGAACTCTACAGTGGCCATTCCGACTAGTCATAACATAAGACGAGTAAAAAAGCAGTTGTGACTAGTAAGATAAGAAATGTTACTAGTTACAATTAAAAAAGATACTAGTGTCTAATGAATAAGTACTAGTATCTATTTAAATGGGTACTAGTATCTAAAAAGAGAAGTACTACCTAATGAATAACTCTAGTATCTAATAAATACGTACTAGTCACAATCGGAATACATAATAGTCAGAGCTGAATAGTTCATATATGAATGACAATCCCCATAGAAGTCAATGGCAAAAATTTAAAATATGTTACTAGTGACAAAATAATAGTTACTAGTCTCTATCAAAATAAATACTAGTATTGAATAATAAGTACTAGTAACTAATGAATAAGTGCTAGTATATACTGAATAAGCACTAGTATCAATTGAATAGGTACTACTATTTAATAAATAAGTACTGGTATCTATTGAATAAGTACTAGTACCAATTTAATAGGCACTAATAGCTAATGAATAAGTACTATTTCAATGTAATAGGTACTAGTATCAAATTAATGAGTACCAGTATCTAAAACATAAGAACTAGTATCTAATGAATAACTATTAGTATCTTTTAAAAAGGTATTAGTATCTAAAGAATAGGCACTATTAGCTAATGAATAAGTACTGGTACTTAATGGAATAGATACTAGTATCTAAAAATAAGTACTAGTAGCATGAAAAGTCTTTCTTGTATCTCAAACAATTAGAGCGTGGCGCTAGCAACGACAAGGTCATGGGTTCGATTCCCAGGGAAAGCAAGAACTGACAAAATGTAAAAAAAAAAGTGTGTACCTTGAATGCAATGTAAGTCGCTTTGGATAAAAGCATCTGCCAAATGCATAAATGTAAACGAAAATGGATACTAGTTCGTTTTAAGGATTAAATGTTAAAACGGCTTGCCATACAAAGCAGCTTCAGGGTGATGAATAGGATAGTAACAGAATCAGTCATGCAAATTTCATCAAATAGGCAAATACAAATTCTGCTGTAAAGCATCTTTTAAAAGACAATAATGTCATTTAGTCATGTTGATTCAATTCAGTTATTCAGTTATAAAGCAGCTGTATATGCGAGTGAATCACATGTGAAAATTAACATTAACCACCCTGACTGATTCAGTGACTTGATCTATGAGTCCTTGATCTGATTCATTAAAAAGAACCAGCTCATGGGAGTCATTTGTACTGACTCAACAGAACGAATCATGAATCATCACTTAGCAAACACTGTCAGAGTATTTTACTACAGATATAATTCAGTTCCAGTATTTTTTTTTTACTTGAAGCTCAACCTTTGTAACTTATGATTCACACTCGCCCCTCTCTCTCTCCTTCCGGTCTGACCTTTGAGTCTGTCGTTTTTCCCTTCATGGTTGCTCTCTTGTCCTCCATCATAATGAGTCTCTCCACCTTCTCATCATTTAGAAAGAACAAACCTCGTGCCCAAAAGACCTTTCCCCTCTTGAACGAGTCAACGTTTGCCCCATGCAGCTCATCTATTGTCTGTCCTGTTCGTATGTAACTCGTAATTTTTCCTGAGACACACATGCACGCGCGCGCTGTTGCTCAGTCGACTGGCGCATTAAACAAATAAACACAGGCACTCCTTTGAAAACCTATAATGACTAATTTTTCCACCCTTGCCTTGCCAGTCATCTCAGATTGACTCTGGAGAAAAGGTAAGACTCAGAGAGAGCCTGCCATGAGCGGCGAACAACAAACTATGCTGATTTATAGACTCTAAATGTCACTGGGTCAGTCATGAATCCCAAACACCGTTGTTTTATTGTTGCTGGAACCATTAATGGGAATATTACAACCTGAATCCATGTTCAATATTTCATGCAGCACAATTCAGAGTAGAACTGTTATAGTTTTAGGTGTATTCTACCAAAAAAATACACTAATAGCGTACACTACCGTTTAAAATTAATACTTTTATTCAGCACGGATGTATTAAATTGATCAAAAAGACATTTTATAATGTTACAAAAGATTTCCATTTCAAATACATGCTGTTTTTTAAACTAAATGTATCACGGTTTTCACAAAAATATGAAGCAGCATAACGTTCAACCTTGATAATAATCATAAATGCTTCTTGAGCAGTAAATCCTCATATCAGAATGATTCCTGAAGGTGACACTGAAGACTGCAGAGATGCTGAAAATTCAGCTTTGATCACAGGAATAAATTACATTTTACAATAGATTCACATAGAAAATAGTATTTTTAATCAAATAAATGCAGCCTTGGTGAGCAAAAGAGACTTTGCTAACAAAAAAAACATTTAAAAATCCAAACTTTTGAATGGTGGTAGTGTACATGAATGCACAATAGAATCCCATTTCTGTCTGCATACTAGCATAAATAATATATATAATAATAATAATATATTTCTGGCCAGCTGCATGCCTCTGATATGATGCTACATGTGATTACATCCTCTAAATGCCCTATCTCTCTCTTTTTCTTTTTCTCTTTCTCCGTCTCTCTCTCCAGATGGTACTTTGGAAAGATCACACGCAGGGACTCGGAGCGACTCCTCTTGAGTCTGGAGAACAGGAGAGGAACTTTCCTGGTCAGAGAGAGTGAGACAACCAAAGGTGATTGTGAACAGTGCAAATTTATTTATTTTATTTTATTGTATTTTGTTGTATTTTATTTTATTTTATTTTATTTTATTTTATTTTATTTTATTTTATTTATTTTATTTTATTTTATTTTATTTTATTATTTTTTTAAATGAATTAATACATTTTTATTTTATTTTTTACTATTTATTATTAATGTATTATTAAAAATTATAGGAACCAAAGGTGATCGTGAACAGTGGAAATTATAATTTAATTTTATTGTTTAATTATTATTATAATTTTAGGAATTTATTATTATTAGAAAATATTATTTTGTTATTTATAACACAAGTATTTTATTTATTAATAAAATAAATGTATAATTTTATTATAAATAAATAAATTTATTAATTTTAGTTTAGTTAAATTGTAATTTTTAATTTTAATTCGGTTTACAGTTGACTATATAGTAGAATGTATAATCTTTTTTTTTTTTTTTTTTTTTTTTTTTTTTTTTTCATCCGTCTGGTCACAGTATGGATTTATAAGTCAGAATGAAATCTAGGGAATCAGACGGTCATGATTTCGACATTCCAGGGAATAGAGGAACTGATAAAAAGTAGTTGCTGTTTTATTCCGGTTCAGACTGATTTTGACGTAGGGTGTCGTGGGGATTCATAAACGACAGTGGCTGACAGAAAGACTAGAATGTTTAATTTTTTTTCTGTCTTCCATGACGGGTTCCGTCACATATGTAACATTGACCAATAGGAGCACAGAAGCTCTTCCGTACACAGCTTTCAAACATGTCGAAACAAAAGCGAGACAATGGTATTGGTGCAATGGAGGAAAGATTCATAGAGCTATGGCCATACTCCTGCCTTTGTTTCCTCGAGGGACGACCACAACAGAGTGAAAAACGATAGCAGAGGCGCTTCAGCAACCTGCTGAGTAGGCTACATTCATATTTACTACTGGCTAAAAATAAAAAACGATTTTTTACCTCAAGTTCCCTTTAGAGGATTCCATATTGTCCTCTTTGTGCAATCTAGGAATGTGCCCACTGTCAGGTTTTCTTTCATTTTGGGGCTTTTCTGATGACGAGACCATCCAGTGCAAAACATGCTGCTTTGTTAGTTTACACTCACAACACCTGTCAGTCGATAGCTCCACCTTCTCTGAACTATCCGAGCGCATGCCGCAGGTGCACTTAGGGCATGTGCGAATCCACTTTTGCTATTCTAACTACGGAAAAAACAGTCGGCACGCCCGGCTCGTGGCTTAAAAGAGTTGTACCTAGTCTCTTAATGAGTCATGTGGGTTTTGGGCGTAACGTGCAATAAACCAATCAGAGTCTCATCTCTGCGCTCTCACCATAGCGGATTCACTATTTACATGGCGGAATTTGCAATCGGAAAGACTGAACGCTTCTCTAGAGAGGAATCATTTTATTTTTCATATTTAAAAATGTGTGTGTGCTGCTGCGTGTCCCTGTGTGTGTAATAGTCAGAGTGTACGCGTGTTGTGAACCCGCCTATAGATGCATATTACTAACACACCCTCTAAATAACACAAAAAATACTGTGCTATTGACTTTAGAGCAGGTTTTTTTGGTCAAGGGCGCAGTCATTTTCAGTTCCTCAAAATAGCAACGCGCCGAGAATGTGCCTGAACACACCTGGTTTTCAGCAAAACTGTAACCATGTCTTGAACATTGGGGGGACCAATTTTTTTGTAAAGCATAAAGAAACAGAAGAGTGAACAAAATTCTAGGTCTAATTCTAGTTGGAAAATAATCATTTTTGGGACTGTTTGCTAATAATATTTGCATTAATTTGCGTCAAATATATCGTTAGTCTCGAGATTTTTCCCATTAGTGAATAAATACATAGATCCGCTGTTAGCATCCGTTGTTGGTGGTCTGGTGGTAGCATTTTTGTAAACCGTGTTGAAGTTTACAGGTTCTAATCTGCCCTCATATAGTTTTTTTTCTTCATTAAAAGATGTTCAATGAACATGATGTTCTTTCCCACCGGAAAGAATAGAGTCCCCTTAATGTCATTAATCGTTAGATTGACGTGCTCATCTGGGTGAAGACTGTGAACGAGCCAAAAGAGAATGTAAACCCCGCCTACTTTGATTTGACTGGCCATCTCAATCATTTTTGACATTGACGAGCGCCGTTAGACCTGAGGCAGACCAGACTAAAAATTTAATTTTTAAACCTTTTTTGTCATCCTAACATACAGAGCGTTGCATAATGGAGTGCAGGAGAGCAATGCAAGAATTTCAGATATTGGGCGGGACAGTTTGGCCATTTCTAATTATTGGGGGGGACTTGTTCCCCTCAATGTCTATGGTGGTTACAGCCCTGGTTTTCAGACCAGCACGCCCATGGGTGAACAGATGGGTACGAGTGCATTTGCCATTTAAAAAAAAAAACGTGGCACAGAACGTGAAAATGACAACTATGTTGGGCTGAAACTAGCAAAAAACACATCGTGCCAGGTTTATGATAGGGCCCATAGTCTGACATGTTTTTTGTCGACGACACAAATAGAAATTGCATAATCTGACACAGTGACTATATCATAACAGACACAAATATTGTGTAGTCTGAACCCGGCATTAATAAAAGCATCTCCCAAACAACTAACAGTGAAATGTCCCAGTGCATTGTGAACACCACTCAGCCAATCACATTCGGAGACTGGAGCTACTATTGCTTAACAAAGAAACAATGTGTGGAGGAAATTGCTCACGCGCGTGTCTACATTGAAGAAGTTGCATTTCAGTATTTGGTAGCGGAGATCAAAACAAAGTGCTTGTTCAGTTGAATTCCCCTTTTCTGTTGTCAGTTTGTCAGATGCATTCATGCTCATATTCCTCATCTTCTCCCTCTGCCAACAATCTTTTCTCTCTCTCTAAATATTGTAAAGATCTGTGCTCCATATATGGCCTTTTACTTTTAGTTCAACACAAACAATGTTCATTTGAGATGATAGAGTGCTTGTGTGTGCATGTGTGAGCCTGATGAAGGGGGGAATACGAAGGTCAGAGAAGTGCTTGCAGGGATGAAGAGCAGGAAGTAGGTCAGCCCATAGCCGTTCCTACAACCGTGAGCCATATCTCACAGCTCATACCGTCAGCAAGGGGCACACAGAGAGACCGAGATTGGCCAGAGAGAGAGAGAAAACAAGTATGAGAGAGGCTGAAGGATGAGTCAAAGCCCAAAGAGACAACACTGAGAGAGACCACAGAGGGAACAGAGAGTCAATGAATAAATGAGCCATGCGTATGTGCAATGATGACAGCGCCCTCTACAGATCATTTTGCACGATGAGAAGCTGCTCTACATTTACCCAAAAATGTAAATGCTGTCATTACCTGCCCTCAAGTTGTTCCAAACCTGTATGAATTTCTTTCCTCTGCTGAACACAAAATATATTTTTAAGTATTGATGGTCCCCGTTGACTTCCATAGTATTTTTTTTTCCATACTATGTCATCAACTCTTTGGTTACCCATATTCTTCAAAATATCTTCTTTTTTGTTCAAGTAAAAGGCCTTTTAGAATAATTGGTATAATTGTAAAAACATCCACTTTAAGTCGTGGTACACATGCCTTTTTGCTGTGAAATGCTGTGAAACAGATTTTAAGCGTAAAGTAAACATAATAATTTTTATATTGTTACATTACATTACAAAAGCTATAAGAATTTCAGTTTGAGAAGTTTTCTCATTATATCATACTATATAAGCCAAAAAAACAAAACCCTGATGTCAAATATGATACTAAACTAAAATATGATCTCTTTCTCCCTATTTTATTATTATTATTTATTTATTTTTATTTGTTTGTGTATGACTATGCATTGGTGTTTTCTTAATCTGCATTAATGTATGGTTGTATGTTAGATGTATATATGTGTATATGTATCTGTATTATGTATACTATATTACTATATGTTATTGTTACTTTTGTCAGACCTAAGATGAACCAAATAAAAGCAAAAAAGATTCAACCCAATTTTAAGTCAGTTTTATATAATTTAAGTTGAATTGTTGATTATACTTAAAAATTTAAGGCAGCAACTGAACTGAATTTTTTTCTGTAATGGAAAATGGGACATTCCTTGATCTTTTGCTACAAAGTGGTGTGATATTTTTTTTTTTTTTTTTTTTTTTTTTTTTCCATGTATGGAAAAACTCTACACACGTTAATTCACACTCCAGTAACTGGCACCAAAAAAGTAGTCTTAAAGGTACAGTCACAAAAATAGCATGTTTAACAGGATTAAAAAACGGATAAAAGCATCTCCAAAGTGTGAAACTAATAGAGTTGTTTTTGATGCTAGAAACTAAAGTCGACTTCAGGCAAAGAAGGTCGACTTCATGGAAAAATAAAATGCTACAAAAGTGTGAAATCTGGCACCCATTTGAATCTGAAACGTGGGTAAAAGATATCAGTGTCATCGAGAGCGCTTCACGACTCATCCCTGAATTCATCCCTCAAATCTGTTCTTTGTGGGTTTTTTTAGGTGCCTACTGTCTTTCCGTCCTGGATTACGACAATGTCAAGGGCCTAAATGTCAAACATTACAAGATCAGGAAGCTGGACAGCGGGGGATTTTACATCACGTCACGCACACAGTTCAGTACTTTACAGCAGCTGGTCAACCACTACCGCCGTAAGTCGCTTTCTCATAGACACCTGCTTGTTTCTGAACGTCTGTGAAGGGAAGTGATACAGACTCTTATTTTTAGAATTGGGAACTTGGGCTGTTGCAAAATAAGGATTGGTTAACCTATAAATAAAGAAATTGCATAAAGCAATTACATAATGAATTATCCTTCACTTCTTGTGATTAAAGCTGTAAGCCATAAGAGACCCTGCACTGCACTGCATGTTAAAAACACTGTTAAAATTGAAATTCATATTTAAGTATTTATAAGTTATATAAGTGTTATTTTTTTATTGTTATCAAAAATAAAACAAATATATTATTATTGCTATTACCACCACAAAAATAATAATAATAAATGTATTTGTTTATTTTATTTTAGGCATTTATTTATTATAGATTTAATATTAAATGTTTAATTAAATATTAATAATATTATTAATATTACTTATTATTACATATTAGTGATACATTTATTTATTTATTTTATTATTATTACTGTAGAAAATTATATGTATATAATATAATAATTATGGTTCTATTAATTACCAATTATATATGATGATGATATGATATATTATTAATATTACTGAACATTAATGATGATACATTAAACATAATTTTATAATATTTATGGTTATATATGTGTATGTACAGGTGTGTGTGTGTGTATATATATATATATATATTCTTTTCTATAGTAATAATAAAATTATATATAGTAAATAATTAAGTATTAAGTAATTTATAAGTTATGGATTATTTCTTTATACATTTTTACAAATATGGTTGCCAATCAACATACCAACTTTGTGCATAATGCAGAATCAGAATGAGCCAGAACTACCAACTTTCTAAAAGCGGATCTGAAATGTTGCAGTAACACTGAGAAACATTAACACTCTTCCTCCTGTCGGCGTCTGTCACAGAGCACACAGACGGCCTGTGCCACTGTCTGACTGACGTGTGTCCAGTGCTGAAGCCTCAGACTCAGGGTCTGGCACGGGACGCCTGGGAGATCCCACGTGACTCTCTGAGACTGGACGTCAAACTGGGCCAGGGCTGTTTCGGAGAGGTCTGGATGGGTAAGACTTCTTCTTTCAACTTTCTTCCATCAAAAACCGAAGCTTTGTGAGCTAAATGCGTAGTTGACCGGTGTATAATACCACATTGCTTGTGTAAGGATGCTTTAATGTAACCCACAAAGCTTGTGTCCTTTTCCCCTCATCAGGCACTTGGAATGGCACGACACGCGTGGCCATCAAGACTCTGAAGCCTGGCACGATGTCTCCTGAGGCCTTCCTGCAGGAAGCGCAGGTGATGAAGAAACTCCGCCACGAGAAGCTGGTGCAGCTCTACGCTGTCGTCTCGGAGGAGCCCATTTACATCGTCACTGAGTACATGGGACAAGGTCAGTGCGGAGATTCGGTGAACTATATTGGGATGAGAAATAAGAACTGACAGAAGGACGTATAAATAGAGCATAAAATCTGTATATCAGCGGCTTTCTTGTGAGATCTTCCAATAAAAGTGTGAATGAAGATGTCAAGGTGTGATTTCTGCTTTCACAGGAAGCCTGTTGGATTTCCTGAAGGGTGACATGGGAAAAATGCTGCGGTTGCCTCAGCTTGTGGATATGGCCTCTCAGGTACTTTCACACCGGCATTATATGATATGATATCTAGTAGGGGTGTACCAATATATCGCAATACAAAAATGCAACAATATGTATTGTGTATAGTTCACCCAAAATGAAAATTACTGTGTGAGGGGAAAAAAAATCAAGTTTAGAGAGTCTATACTACTATACTAGATACTACTATATATAATGATGAATATAATGTATAATAATGCAATAGGGGAATATTTGTGCGTCCTGATAATGCCAAATGTCTTTTGTTACCAGTTATAAAAGTGTCCTACATTATTTAAAAATATATCTAGTCAGTGACAGAGTGTAAACATATATGTCTAGATAAAATAATTATTGTCCTGTGCATTGTGTTACCAGCACCAAGCCCAAGCCTAATCATTTCACACCCAATGTAATGCCACATTTTGCATTTTAATCAACAGTACATTTTTTGTTAACCGTTTACCATATGTTCTGAAATATCACAATAATATCGTATCGTGAGTTCAGTATCGTGATATGTATCGAATTATGAAATTGATACTAAAGACATTGAATGAGAAAATATACACTACGGATCAAAAGTTTGGGTTCGGTAAGATTTTCTTAACTGACATTTTTGACTTCTCTATTGCTCACCAAGTCTGCATTTATTTGATCAGTAAAAACAGAAATATTGAGAAATATTACTACAATTTTTCTATTTGAGTATATAGTAAAATGTAATTTATTCCTGTGATCAAAGCTGAATTTTCAGCATCATAACTCCAGTCTTCAGTGTCACATGCAATCATATGATGAGAAACATTTCATATTTTTGTGGAAACTGCGATACATTTTTTTTCAAGATTCATTGATGAACAGAATATTAATGTTAGTTTTAAAAAACGTATACTAATACAATATCTATTCAAAATATAATATAATTAAAGTGAATAAATAAAGCCTTCATGGAGCGAAAACTAAACTGCATTGAAGGACAAAAACCATATTTATATATAAATCGTAGAGAGCATCTCACTGAAAACACCATTGTTGTGGAGTTTTTGCATGTGCAAGCGCCACTGTCATTGTCTTCATCTTGTATATAAATCTATTTATATTCTGTGGATACTCTGGAGGGCGGCACTGAGCCCGGCTGCGTTATAATATATGTGTTGTCCTCAGATCGCCTCTGGAATGGCGTACGTGGAAAGAATGAACTATGTGCACAGGGACCTCAGGGCTGCCAACATCCTGGTGGGTGATAACCTGGTGTGTAAAGTCGCTGACTTTGGCCTTGCTCGACTCATCGAGGACAACGAATACACAGCCAGACAGGGTGAGGAGGAACACAAGGACTCTTTTTGCCTGCATGTGGTCGTTTTCCATTCTCTTCACGTCTTCAGTTTTCCTGAGGCCATAACGTCATTGTCTCATTTTCAAGACTTAATGCTGTTGCCTTTTATACAGTTCGACCTTAATTGAATCAGTTTAATTATGGTGACACGCCTCTCTTAAATCATTATTACAACAGGAGCAAAGTTTCCCATCAAGTGGACTGCGCCAGAGGCGGCTCTGTACGGGCGCTTCACCATCAAATCTGACGTGTGGTCATTTGGGGTCTTGCTGACGGAGCTGACGACCAAAGGCAGAGTGCCTTATCCAGGTACTACCGCTCGCTATGTTTCCAGTCATTCCAGTATTAGAGTCACAGGTTCTCTAGATTCAAATACCTTTATATATATTAATTATTTTTTGTAAAGATTTTTATATATATATATAAAATATATATATATATATATATATTATTTTATTTATTTATTTATTTATTTTTCAAATAAATGTTTAAAAGTATTGAGTCCAATTCTGAGTATCATCATCTCCAAAAAAAAAAGCAAGTATTTTAATATTGATATTATACACCGATCAGACATAACATTATGACCACCTTCCTAATATTGTGTTGGTCCACCTTTTGCTGCCAAAACAGCCCTGACCCGCCGAGGCATGGACTCCACTAGACCCCTGAAGGTGTGCTGTGGTATCTGACACCAAGATGTTAGCAGCAGATCCTTTAAGTCCTGTAAGTTGTGAGGTGGGGCCTCCATGGATCGGACTTGTTTGTTCAGCACATCCCACAGATGCTCCATTGGATTGAGATCTGGGGAATTTGGAGGCAAAGTCAACACCTCAAACTCGTTGTTGTGCTCCTCAAACCATTCCTGAACCATTTTTGCTGTGGCAGGAGCTGAAAGAGGCCACAGCCACCAAGGAATACTGTTTCCATGAAAGGGTGGACAGGGGTCAGCATGGGCACCCTGACTGGTCTGCGGCTATGCCGCCCCATACGCAACAAACTGAGATGCACTGTGTATTCTGACACCTTTCTATCAGAACCAGCATTAACTTCTTGAGCAATCTGAGCTCCAGTAGCTCGTCTGTTTGATCGGACCACACGGGCCAGCCTTCGCTCTCCACATGCATCAATGAGCCTTGGCCGCCCATGACCCTGTGGCCGGTTCACCACTGTTCCTTCCTTGGAGCACTTTTGATAGATCCTGACCACTGCAGCCCGGGAACACCCCACAAGAGCTGCAGTTCTGGAGATGCTCTGACCCAGTCGTCTAGCCATCACAATTTGGCCCTTGTCAAACTCGCTCAAATCCTTACGCTTGTCCATTTTTCCTGCTTCTAACACATCAACTATGTTCACTTGTTCAAAATGTTCACTTGCTGTCTAATATATCCCACCCACTAACAGGAGCCGTGATGAAGAGATAATCAGTGTTATTCACTTCACCTGTCAGTGGTCATAATGTTATGCCTGTTCAGTGTATATATATAATTTATGAAATCATTGTTCGTCAATCATATATATATAGAACGCGAATACGAATACATTTAAAATTATGTTAAAAATAGAAAGCAGCAATTTTACATTGTTATAATATTTCACAATATTACTGTTTTTACTGTATTTGCTGCTGAAAATTCAGCTTTGCATCACAGGAATAAAAAATAAAAAAATTTTTTAAACATTTAAAAAGTCTTTTTAAATCTAAAACTTCGATCAGGGGTCTCCCTGCTCCTGAAGGGTGACTGTCCAGAAGGAGCAGGTTTGGACACCCCCTGACTCAGATTTTTGGGGATTATTTTGCACACATATTAAATGTCATACTTTACGAGCCCCTTTCCGCATTACAGCATTTTCGGTTGTTCCCTCCCTGCTGACGACCCACATCCTCTGCCTGGTTAAAATGCCACTTTCTGCACCACATTCTGACCCACATCCACCCTCTGTCCTCTTTTCAGGAATGGTGAACCGTGAGGTGCTGGACCAGGTGGAGCGCGGGTACAGGATGCCCTGTCCCGCCGAGTGCCCGGACTCCCTGCACGAGCTCATGCTGACCTGCTGGCGCAAGGATCCCGAAGAGAGGCCGACCTTCGAGTACCTCCAGAGCTTCCTGGAAGATTACTTCACCTCCACTGAACCACAGTACCAGCCAGGAGAGAACCTCTAGAGATACTGATCCAGCCAAGATATCATTTCCCCGACCTGGAAACGAATGCGGTTTATGCCTCGGGACGTTTGTGGCATAACCCAAACAATATTGATCCACGTGGGATGACAACAGAGCATCCAGTTGTCTAATTCGGCCCGTTTAAAGCAACTTATTAGGTTTTCAGATGTCTCTGTGTTACAGCATCGCCCCTCTGTAATTATCATTGCATGTTTTCCACTGCTTTCATCGCAAAACAGGAAGACGAGATGCCTCTTTTCTGCGTCGTTCGCAAAGAAGATCACTTCTTCAGCCATGCTGTTTGTGCTGATAATTATGTCCAGCCTTTATTTCCAAAGCTGTGCGGATTGATCTTTAGCTGTTTTTCTTGACCTCGATGTACCACCGTCTTTCTCCTAAACCCTTTTAGCGGATGCTCCAAATCTGTCATTCATCCTCCTCCTCCTCCCACAATCCCTCATTTCTGTCCTCTCCCATCCCCCTTCAAACACCCCAAAGCATCCAGCTCCATCAGCTCTGGTGTTCTTCATGAACCCTGCGACCCCGTTCACAAACTGAGATGGGCGAGACATGATTGTCCAGTAGGCGGCGGCTGCACCTCTGTGCATTTTGGGAGACATCTGTGATCGCAGCCAATGAACGGACGTTCCAGTTAATGTCTTCCAATAGATATCCAGGGTCTGTATCTGGACGTGGTATTTTATGCCTTTTACTGCTAGAAAATAGCTTTTTGTCCCACTATGCTTGTTTATTTCTTTTGTATCAACCTGGATCAACTGGAATAAGAATGTGATTGGTTGAACACTAGTCACATGACCGAGGGGAAAAAACATTCAGACTGAAGTAATTCAAAAGAAACATTCTTCCTTTTGATATGAACTCGCACGCAATTGGAGAATCGTACAGAATGTTGATTTCATTTGATTCTACTCTTCTAGTATTCAAAACAACTATATATATATATATATATATATATATATATATATATATATATATATATATATATATATATATATATATATATATATATATATATATATATATTATATATATTATATATATTATATTTTGTTTAAAGCAGAGATAACTGTATAGTCCAACTTTGTGTGCCAATACAAAGGAGAAAAAAAGAATTTTGTACTGTTTTACTATGTATAAAATGTATTTTTATTAATGTCTTTTTTTTTTTGTATCAAGAGGATGAGCAGGCTTTGTACCTATAGAATTTAAAGGGATAGTTCACTGAAAAATGAACATTTTTAATATACTAACCATCATGTCATTCCGAATCGAGACGTTTAGCTGAATGTTCATGCTGCTCTTTTCCATATACGATACTTTTACATTTATTGCATGGGGAAAATGTCCACTAAACGTCTCTTTTTGACAAAAAAATAACAGCATAAAGCTTTGGAACGACACGACAATGAGCGAATTATGTTGTAATTTTCATTTTTATGTGAACTATTCCTTTTAACGCTCATGAATATTGTTCCTCGAAGCTTGTTAAATGCTTGAATTTCAAACATTTTATCTTTTTCCGTTGTTTTAGCTTTTTTGAGACAAATTCTGACACAAAGTTGCCAATATGTTATATGCAAAATAGCCATTGTTCCATATTGAGATGAGAAGAGGGAGCTCAATTCTATCTCTACTGCTCTACCATCATAAGATCCACAGAAAGCCATGAACCTTGACTGTGAGGTGTTACACATTAGAAACCGATCTTAGGTCAGTTACTGAACGCTTGGTGATGGTTTGAGATACCCCGAATAAATATTATAATCACTGCTGAGACAATGTAGATTTGAATTGTAGGGATGTTGTACTGATATGACGATGGTTGCATTGAGCATCAGGGTTTGGAGCTGTGAATAGTGGGTAACGTCAAGTCCTGACCAGTTGTTTAGAATGGCATGCAGCTGTAATGGCGGTACTTTAGCTGGTAGATGTGTGACGCCTGTCGATATACTGTAAATACTTTCGTATGGTTACTGTAAATATTCTTTTCATATTTATTCATATTGCCTCGGTTTATGATCAGCAAATCTTTGCTTGTTTCTCCCCGCAAGATAAACGCTACACAGATGATTGTTTCAAAGCTGATGATGTTTTCCGCAAAGAACGCAAATCTGGTTTTTCCTAAAGATATGAAACTGAAATGTAATGCAATTGCTTTTTAATGCCGGCCAATCACAATTCGGCAAGCCATCATGTTTTAGTTGCCGTGTATTTATTTAAAATATCTCTTTATTTTCGCCTTTTGTGTTTACACTAAATCACCATTTCTTTACTTGCAGCACACTGACTGTACTGTGTTTTATTATTTCTTTTTAATTTTTTTACCTTGCAATAAATCTGCTGTTGGTTTTGACAGGTAGTTACTGCAAAGTTGTAGTTACTGCACTGTATGCATCGCTCCTGAGCGTAATGGGACTTACTGAGGATATTTGATGGCGTGCTCTTGGTCCTGGGTGAAGTGATGGCTTATGTGTTGTAGAACTGGAAAATAAAACAATCACAACGAAAAGTAATCAGGTCTACAAGTAACCAGAATATTAGTGCAACCCCATGTAATGCATTCAAACTATGCAGTTGTTTTCAATGAGTTGCGTGTCTGTATTTTAACTGCAGTTGCTCACAATCAAATTCCAGGTACTTTCTCCCAGTGTACAATTCTGCAATGACCGGATTCAAAGTAAGAAATAACACTGAAATGAAATTTGTACTTTAAAAATGTATGACATGGTGTTATCTCATTTTTTTTTTTTTTTTTTTTTTTAAGTGCAATAAACTGTTTCTAAATCTTGGATTTAAGCATGAGTTTTCTTTTCAGCAACTTGTTGTAAGTTATACGTTTAAGCCCTGATTCTCTCTCTCTGATGTGTTAGAAGCAGGAAAAATGGGCAAGCGTAAGGATTTGAGCGAGTGTAACGGAGGCCAGCTAGTAGTTGCTGTGAGTAAACCTCACTCCTCTGATCTCAAGAGACGCTCTAGCGACTGACGCTAGGGGACGCTAGGGCCTTTAGCCTCCTTGTTAGAGTGTCCGACTCTCATGCCAGCGGATCCGGGTTCGAGTCCCGCTTGGAGCGGGCGGTTCGAACAGGAGGGGTTACTCAAGTTTGAAAGGGGCCAAATTGTGATGGCTAGACGACTGGGTCAGAGCATCTCCAAAACTGCAGCTCTTGTGGGGTGTTCCCGGTCTGCAGTGGTCAGATCTATCAAAAGTGCTCCAAGGAAGGAACAGTGGTGAACCAAGGCTCATTGATGCACGTGGGGAGCGAAGGCTGGCCCGTGTGGTCCAATCAAACAGACGAGCTACTGGAGCTCAAATTGCTCAAGAAGTTAATGCTGGTTCTGACAGAAAGGTGTCAGAATACACAGTGCATCTCAGTTTGTTGAGTATGGGGCGGCATAGCCGCAGACCAGTCAGAGTGCCCATGCTGACCTCTGTCCACCACCGAAAGCGCCAACAGTGTGAGCATCAGAACTGGACCACGGAGCAATGGAAGAAGGTGGCCTGATCTGATGAATCACTTTTCTTTTATATCACGTGGATGACCGGGTGCGTGTGCGTCGCTTACCTGGGGAACACATGGCACCAGGATGCACTATGGGAAGAAGGCAAGCCGGTGGAGGCAGTGTGATGCTTTGGGCAATGTTCTGCTAGGAAGCCATGTGGATGTTACTTTGACACGTACCACCTACCTAAGCATTGTGTCAGACCATGAACACCCTTTCATGGAAACGGTATTCCCTGGTGGCTGTGGCTCTTTTAGCAGGATAATGCTCCTGCCACAAAGCAAAAATGGTTCAGGAATGGTTTGAGGAGCTCAACAACGAGTTTGAGGTGTTGAATTCTCCAAGATCTCGATCCAATGGAGCATCTGTGGGATGTGCTGAACAAACAAGTCCGATCCATGAAGGCCCTACCTTGCAACTTAGAGGACTTAAAGGATCTGCTGCTAACATCTTGGTGCCAGATACCACAGCACACCTTCAGGGGTCTAGTGGAGTCCATGCCTCCACGGGTCAGGGCTGTTTTGGCAATATTAGTCATAATGTTATGCCTGATCGGTGTAAACTCGAACACTGCAAGAATAGAAACTGTAATATTTAAAGCGAATAGCATGATTTAATCAGAGAAGCTCAGTCTCTTACTTTAATTAAATATTTAAAGGACTATTAAAACTTTTTTATGTTAGTGTTTACTTGATGCTTTGCTTTTACTTTTTTTGTTGTTGTTGTTGGTTGTTTAATTGTTGTCCCTGTTTTTGTGTATGCTTGTTTATTAAAGTTATTACTTTAATAGTATGATAAGTAGAAAGAGACCACTATTGCAACAAAGGTGTTCCCCAGCAGAAGGTCCATCGATCCCGTGTGATCAAACATCATTCAGTGTCCCTTTGGGCTTGTTATGCATCTCTAAACAAAGGAGTAGTTTGTGTTTAATTGACTCTTGTGCCTGGTCTATGAGCTTAATACATGCTCAGATATTATCCAACAGCTTTAACTGCTTTCAGAATAACAAAAATACATCCATATAAGACCAGTATGAACTCTAATACTTCTAATACTTAATAGACCTGAAAGCATGCTTTAACAAAACAACTTTAACTGCTTTAATATGATGATAATATACAGTTTTAGTTGTTTCTTCATTGCATTTTAAACGTTTTATCTACCGAAAGCCAGTTTCTTGTCCTATAGCGACACCTACTGTTATGTTAATAATGTAAATGCACTGTTTACATTCCCTTTAACCATAAACTGCTGGATGAGAATTGTTATCCGAGTTATCTTGCTTATTTGTTTGTTGGACTTATCACGTCTAACAGGATAAAGGAAATAAATGATTCACTGTGAAATGATATATTCTGCTTTATGATTTAAGTCTTTTTTGAAAGAATAACTTGTTAGACTGTGAATAAAGCAGGTGTGTGTGAAACCAACCACGTGTTGTCAAAAAAAACACCTCCTGTTTCTCTAAAACTCCTTAACAGGGACTTCTGGGTCATAAAGTGAGCAAAAGATTTCAGAGAGTCACCAAAAAAAAACATTTAGGTTTATACAGAAGTTTGACTTTTTAACACAATTTGAAAAGTCAACTCAAAACACTTTGCAATAGCCTAAGCACAAGTCCAAAACACATGAATAATTGTTTCTTCAAACTGATGACAGAAGGAGATTTAATACTATTATTAAATCAAGCAAGATTATAATTTACTAGGAGAGAGAGAGTTTAGCAATCTCTGGTTTAATCAATAAATATTAATTAGGCCTTAAGGTCTTAGGTTTAAAATCCGCCAGGTCCAATAGGAGCGTCCAATCACTTTTCTAATTAATATTCATAAAAATATTTTATTCAAAACTTAGGTAAACAGTTTTTATCGTTTTTTTAATTTATTTTTTATTATATAACATGAAATCAAATACATTACAGCTTCCTTAACAAACACGATAAACACGAATGCAGTTAGGGAACTTTGATTTATGAATGTAAAAGTAACAGCCAAATTGCATTTATAAAATAAAATGTATTTAGAGCAGTCGCAGTAGGAAAAATAAAATAAAATAAAATAATCAACTAACAAGCTCTTTCTCCACTCATTGACGCAAATATATTAACTCCGTTGACAGTCATGTTTACACGCTGACAAACTCAATGCCTTTCAGCCAATCAAATGACCGAACGTCACGGCAAGTAATTAATATTCATGAGTCGTGCCTTCTTCCTCCTAGCAGCGTTAGAACAGTCCGGGGCGAGCCGCCGCAGGTGAGTCGGAGAGATAAACAAGGAGGTACAATTGCGTTAAAGGATCCAAAACTACCTTGGAAGGTAATGTGATGATTCGTTTAGTTTCACTTGACTCATAAAGATGTCTTGTCAGTTGATACCTGTTAAAAAAAAAGCAAATGTTGAACTTCAGTCAGTGTTGCACTGCTTGAATGAGTCGGTTTGTTTTACTTTTGACGGTTAAAAAGTCGTTGCTGTGATGGCATGGTTTCTGCAGTGATGGATCTTGGTTTTTACAGAAACCGGAATCTTGACAAAACAACGATTGTGTATGTACAGTATATGTACACGAACCGTGTATACCTGTAGTCGCACGTATGTGTATGTTGCCATCAAATACGCATCTCGTTTTCTGGGTTTCTAAAACGGTCAGGTCGTAGATTAGTACAATCTTTACATGTCTAAAAGGTGGAACAGCATTTCTGGCTACATTTTTCTGACATATCAGAATATCAGGTATCAGAATACCATGGTATGTGAAGATGGTAATCCTCATGTACAGTGCCATGGTATATAACAACGTGGCATCTGGCAAAATCACTGCACCATGGCACCACTACTGTATTATGATAGTGCGAATTTTGACCCCCTGCCAAATTATTACCCCCCTCGATTGCCTAATCCTAACCCCTCCCCCATAACTAATCCTATACTGGGGGGTAATAATTTGGAGAAGCATATAATACCTCTCTGTACATGAAATTCAGTAGCACTACTACTACTTGTGCTTCACTTTCTTTCACTGCAAAGCTATAGTGTTACATGCATGCACTTACATGATCGTTGTTTAGTGTGTTTTTGTGGTTTGTGCTTTGCTTGAATTAGTTCAGGCACTTTTCTGTTGTCTCTTAGCACTTTTGTGCGTCTCATTTGCAAATGCGTGAAAGCCACACTGAGCCTGTTTCCTGAGATAAAACCTTTTCGGGATGTTGCAGAAACTTGTTGCCGGAGACGTGTGCGCGTGGTGTTGGGTTACTCAACTTTTTATGTAGCTTGTGAGTGCAGGGGGGAATTCTGTCCTCCTCTTTATTACCCACCTTACTGTACAGAATCTGCCTTAAAGGGTTAGTTCACTTTAAAATTAAAAAAACCCATGATTTACTCGCCCTCAAGCCATCCTAGGTGTATATGACTTACTACTTTCTGATGAACACAGAGTTATATTAATAAATATCCTGACGCTTCCAAGCTTTATAATGGCAGTGACGGGGCCAATGAGTTTGAAGCTCAAAACAGTGCATCCATCCATCATAAACGTACTCCACACGGCTCCAGGGGGTTAATAAAGGCCTACTAAAGTAAAATATCTAGCTTTTCCGGTATTCAACTTGCACAGAAAGTGTAACTCTTCTCACAGTTCAAAATGCTTGCGCTACGTCCGACGTCATGCGTCGAGCCAGTTACGCTTTTTATGTAAGTTGAATACGGAAGACGGTCTGGCGGGAGCTAGATAGTTTTCTTTCTAAAGTTTTAAATCTGGATATTTTTCTTACAATACCCCATCGATTTTTCACTTCAGAAGGCCTTTATTAACACCCCGGAGCCGTGTGGAGTACGTTTATGATGGATGGATTTTTTTTTTTTTGAGCTTCAATCTCAATGGACCCTGTCACTGCCATTATAAAGCTATGAAGCATCAGGATAGACTGGGTAAACTCAGCCTGATTGATTTCGCCCTGCTGCTCAGTCTGGAAACCTGTACATATTTTTATCCTGCTTCTGTTACAAATTTGCGGGGACCAATCACAAACTGGTGTATCCACCTAGCGGGTTTAAAACTATGACGGATAGCGAAGGATGGATCGATGCCTGTTGATCACGCCTCTTGTGGTCTGATTGGTTGAAGGACTATCCAATTGCGTACGCAGTCATTTGAACTATGCCCGTTGATCACGCCTCTTGTGCAGTAGAAAATACAGAGCAGACTCCCCAGACCAATGTTCAGTCTTCAAAGACTGCACTTGGTCTGGTGATAGCCAGACAAGCATCATGATATTTTTTTTAATATAACTCTGATTGTGTTCATCAGAAAGAAGAATGCCATATACACCTATGATGGCTTGAGGGCGAGTAAATCATGGCGTAATTTTCATTTTAAAGTCAACTATTCCTTTAACCCAGGGGCAGAGAGTAACCTTTGCTCTGGTATATTGCTGTCTGTTAACAATGACTGTTATCAAGATTGCATTATAGACTTGCTCTAACTGTGTTGTGTTTATGAATTAACAGCACATATCCGTGTGGTACGTGCTGGTCCCATGTGAATTTGAAACTGAAACAGCACCTCTTATAAGCATGAATGAATGAATGAATGTCACAAAACCTGTCAAGAACATGTCCGGGTCATATTTCTCTGACATTATGTCGATGACTGAAATGTATGACCATGTGCACTGCAGGATGTTTTCCAATTTTGTATGACCCCAAAATAATATATTAAAATGCCTTTGCCCACTTTTGTCATTACCAAAAATGCATAATATCCCTATTGTAAGAAACTATTAATACAGAAATCACAATAGTATTTGTTATACTGGCTTTGATGATCTGATTTCTATATCAGGGCCCTACAGATGGTGGCACCAGCACCTGGTGGGGGGAATTTTTTTAATCATAAAGGTAATTTAATCATAAGATTACTATTGTATTGTTTTGCATTAATAAGTGCAGTTACTAATAATATTACATGTTTATTTCTTTCAAATGCACATTTGACAGTAAAGCACTGAACTTTAATTAACTTTAACAACAGTAACATGTAAAAAAACTAATTTGTATAGGGAAAAAATTAAATATTCTACTTTTATTAAATGTACCATTGTTCTTCTATAGTATCATACTGAACTGGTGACCGCTCTTTACATGTTTTTTGCGTAATTCAGTCACAAGGGAGTGAAAATGGCTAATAAGTCATTAAGTGCTCCTCTGCCGCCATCCACTGGTTATAGTGGTGGTTTCATCTTTTCTTTATAAATTAATAATTTCTTCGTCTTTTTTTTTATTATGAGTAAAAGTGCCACAAAGTTTTAGTTTTCCTATATCTTTAAAATTTTAGTTTTACAAATCATATTAAAAATAACATTAAAATTCGATAATATTTGAAGCTTTGATGTTCTGGAAAAAGTGTGAAGCACTTGAAAGCCCTTGAAAAGTGCTTGAATTTCACTCTCAAAAGGTTTTACGAGCCGAGATGAATAATGTGTAAAAAAAAAATTTTTTTTGCCACAATACCATGGTTACAGTTAGTGTGAATGTTGGTGAATTGTGCATTTGTGCGCTGTCTATTATTTCTATGAGCTGATAAACGGTCCGCACAGCTCAAACGAGTAGCACAGTTTGTTTGCCTTTTGATGTTTATCATATACACCATTAAAGGCAGCTCTTAACAGTTGGGCAATGTGGTGATAAAATTGAGTCACACTGGCAGGAAAAAGGTCGCAAAATGCAAACATTTAGTTGCAAAAAATTGTAGTTTGCAATACACACGACTTACTGAGGGGCCGTTTACGCCACTGCTGTTTACACTCAGTGAAACAGACTTTTAAACTTAAAGCATTTTGGTCGTTCATTTACACGACAACAGTGTTTTGCGGGCATGAAAAGGCAAACTTTTTCACGCAAACGCAAGTTTTTAAAAACCATACCATTATCGTCTCTGTGTTAATTACAAAAACATGAATTTGTGAAAACATTGATGTCATGCGCATGTGTATTGCGTGTTCAGTTTATAGGCCCGTAGTATTTCTTTACAAAGTAACATCGCCAACTACTGGCTTGGCAGCAGAATACAGCATTTTTAGTTGCTTTTGTGGGTCATTTTGACAACGTTGTCGTCCATTTGCGAAAAACACAAAGAAAAAACGTTTCAGTTTTTAGTACATCGTTGTCGTGTAAATGTGCCCTAATACGTCGGCACTTTTTGCTAATTTGTTCCCTCATTTTACTAAATCATGTGCATGATATAATAATTAATTTAATTAGTACAACATGGCCACAATTTACTAAAACAAGAACAAATTAAGTCGTGGGAATGAATTATTAAATCGTGGCCACAATATATTTTTGTACTACGATGTACTGCAGATTAGTTTTATTTTACAGCATATGTCACATAGATCAGCAATTTACATGTGCATATTAACAAGGAAACAGGTTTGCACCTTCCATGCTGAATCAGTAAACCTTATCAGGCTGTTAATGAGCCCACAGAGAACTGAATTTAACTGCACTAATGAAAAAGTTTTAAAAGCCATGTAAATATGTCCTGGCCAGTTGCATAAACTGCTTACACTAGTCTTACTAGTTAGTCATCTATTTTGTTTTTCTTTCTTTGAGCTTCTTTTTTTAAAAATAAGTCCCTTAAACCAATAGATTGAGCTCATTTAAATCCATAAAGTAAGACTGGTTACCTCTTGGCTAACTACTAGACTGCTAACTCAGTCTTAACATAGTGACTGCGTTTATGCAACTGACCCCAGGTCACATTTCATGCCAAAAAATAAATATAAATATTTGGTAACGCTTTACAATAAGGTTCATTAGCTAACATCAGTTAACTACATTAGTTAACATGACCTAATAATGAACTGCACTTATAAAGCATTTATTTATCTTTGTTAATGTTAAGTTCAACATTTACTAATGCATTATTAAAATCTTGTTAACTTGTGAGCTAACATGAACAAACCATGAACAGCTGTATTTTTATTAACTAATGTTAACAACCTTAATGCTGAACAGAGGTGTCGGTCATGTTAACTAATGCATTAACTAATAAAACCTTATTGTAAAGTGTTACCAAAGATTTTTTTTTTTAAACACATTTACCCCAAAAATTCATAAAAATATCATAATGCGTCCACACATTTGTACTGTTTACACATTTTCAAAATGCCAGCGTCACGTTATTCTTCTGACATCTGAAATAAAACATGAAGGTAAATTGACCGCTCATTCAGGCAAACTGACGGATAAGGATTATTTGTAGCACAACCGGTTATTTGGAATCATTTGTTCTTTTGAGTGGAAGTTCCCCAAAGCTGGAAATACCTCTCATAACTGAAAACACTGTAGTGTTATCAGGAGGACAATGCATAATATTGTAAATTCAGTGTATGGTCCCATTTTATATTAGGTGGCTTTAACTACTATGTGCTTACATCAAAAAATAAGTACAATGCACTTACTGTGTTCATATTGTTTTGCAAAACACTTGTGCTGATAATGAGGTGGGATACGGGTAAAGTTAGGGACAGGTGTGGTGGCCTGGGTAAGTTTAAGGGTAGACTTTAAAAAATGCTGGGTTAAAAACAACCCAAGTTGGGTTGAAAATGGACTAACCCAGCGATTGGGTTGTTTTAACCCAGTTAATAACCCCAATCGCTGGGTTAGTCCATTTTCAACCCAACTTGGGTTGTTTTTGACCCAGCATTTTTTAGAGCGTAGGGTTAGTTGTAAGGGAAGTGTCAACAGTGTAATTACAAATGTAACTACAGATGTAATTGCATGTAGGTATTTTTTCAAATGTAAGTACAATGTAAAAACATGTACACTAACCCTAACCCTAACATGTACACAATAAGTGCATTGTATCAAATGATTAATTAAAATGTTAGTACATAGTAGTCAAAGCCACCTAATATAAAGTGGGTCCCAATGTATTATTATTATTATTATTATATGGTAGGGGAGGGGTGATTATTGCTTGTACATATTATTGACAGGTTTTGTGAGATCCACCCACTAGTTGAGAGGTGTTGAGTTGATGTGTGTCATGATGGTATGCTGTACCTGACAAGATCTAAATGTATTGAACGTCTCGCATCTGCTTCACATATCACAGGCCTTTATGTGCAAACAACAGCAAGCCTGACATGATGGCAGATGATTTGTTTAAACCCTTTCAGGTAGTAGGCATAGCATTTGTTAAGCATTAATGTGAACAAAACATGACTGTTTGTTTCCAGGAAGTGATCATGAGTAAGAGACTGTTCTCTGCTTTCATGCTGTGTGACTGACATAAAACTTCCAGGAAGTGCTGCAATATTTGTTTGAAGCCTGTTTGTAGCAATTTGTTGGCACACAGGGGACTGATTATGGGTTTTGAACACGGAGGCACCAAACCACCTTTTTACAAGGCTTCACCTTCAATCTAAATGTCATGTTATGTGGCATCATTAGAGAAGGTAAAATAGGGAAATCCGTCACTAAGCATAATGGCATGCCTGTTTGCTTGAGAGGGTCTGTCCTCATTATTACCATATGGCTTTGTTACAAGCCTCTGTTTTAAAGGAAGTACTTCTACAGTAGCTCAACACCCTGAGAATGAGACCTTAGATGATATGAAGATTGTATTGTTTTGCCTTATCCTTTTAATTCAAGTTTAAAAACATAAATGTAAGCACACCAGAGTTTATGCTTCTAGAATATATGCTTCTAATGTGGTTCTAGATGGTTATTTAAGATGGTAATTTGAAATGAAATGCTTTCACTTTGCAGATGTGATGAATTGAAAGTGACCTTGCTTGTTTAACTTGTCTGGTGTTATGCACTCATCCTTCCACAAGTGAAGTATTTATTTTATGGGACTGAATCAAAGTGAAAGAATTTCGAAAATGGTCTAAGGCCTCATAATGGCCATGTGACCCGGAGAGTTTTTAATAACACAGACACTTATGCATTTATGAAACGCACAAGCCAAGAGATGCAGGTGACACTGAGTGTTGTCTTAAAACGGTCTGCGAATAAATGTGGGTTGCTAAATCTATATTTGCACATCAGTCACATGAAACGCTTAGCAATGTATTCCACCCTGTTTTTGTGTTCAGCCTGCAGCCCAGTGACTCACTTGGTGTGAAAATCAGGTCCTTCCTCGAAATCCAGCCTCTGTTAGGACCCCAAATGATCCCATTGGCTCAAATTACTTTTAATAGGTACTCTCACTCTCTTTAGCACCTGATTACTATTCCTAGAAAATCATGTTATGATAAATGCTGTTTTAACCCTCATCCCTCCCTCGCACTTTGTAACAAATCCTTCCCTCGTGGGTCAAAATGACCCGAAGCCATAAAATTATACTTCATTTATTTATTTATTTTTGTCCAGAAAGCTTCATTTCATTTCATTTTAAGTGTGTGTGTGTGTGTGTGTGTGTGTGTGTGTGTGTGTGTGTGTGTGTGTATATATGTATATATATTATATTATATTATATTGGGTACAGAAAATATTCAGAACCCCTTCAATTTTTCACTCTTTGTCATATTGCAGCCATTTGCTAAAATCATTTAAATTCTTTTTTTCTCATTAATGTACACACAGCACCCCATATTGACAGAAAAACGCAGAATTATTGACATTTTTGCAGATTTATTAAAAAAGAAAAACTAAAATATCACCTGGTCCTAAGTATTCAGACCCTTTGCTCAGTACTTAGTAGAAGCACCCTTTTGAGCTAATACAGCCATGAGTCTTTTTGGGAAAGATAGAAGAAGTTTTTCACACCTGGATTTGGGGATCCTCTGCCATTCCTCCTTGCAGATCCTCTCCAGTTCTGTCAGGTTGGATGGTAAACGTTGGTGGACAGCCATTTTCAGGTCTCTCCAGAGATGCTCAATTGGGTTTAAGTCAGGGCTCTGGCTGGGCCATTCTAGAACAGTCATGGAGTTGTTGTGAAGCCACTCCTTCGTTATTTTAGCTGTGTGCTTAGGGTCATTGTCTTGTTGGAAAGTGAACCTTCGGCCCAGTCTGAGGTCTTGAGCACTCTGGAGAAGGTTTTCATCCAGGATATCCGCCGCATTCATCTTTCCCTCGATTGCAACCAGTCGTCCTGTCCCTGCAGCTGAAAAACTCCCCCACAGCATGATGCTGCCACCACCAAGCGTCACTGTTGGGACTGTATTGGACAGGTGATGAGCAGTGCCTGGTTTTCTCCACACATACCGCTTAGAATTAAGGACAAAAAGTTCTATCTTAGTCTCATCAGACCAGAGCATCTTATTTCTCACCATCTTGGAGTCCTTCAAGTGTTTTTTAGCAAACTCCATGTGGGCTTTCATGTGTCTTGCACTGAGGAGAGGCTTCCGTCGGGCCACTCTGCCATAAAGCCCCGACTGGTGGAGGGCTGCAGTGATGGTTGACTTTCTACAACTTTCTCCCATCTCCCGACTGCATCTCTGGAGCTCAGCCACAGGGATCTTTGGGTTCTTCTTTACCTCTCTCACCAAGGCTCTTCTCCCCCGATAGCTCAGTTTGGCTGGATGGCCAGCTCTAGGAAGGGTTCTCGTCATCCCAGACGTCTTCCATTTAAGGATTATGGAGGCCGCTGTGCTCTTAGTGCAGCAGAATATTTTTTGTAACCTTGGCCAGGTCTGTGCCTTGCCACAATTCTGTCTTTTTCTGTCACAATTTGCTCTGACATGCACTGTGAGCTGTAAGGTCTTATATAGAGAGGTGTGTGGCTTTCCTGATCAAGTCCAATCAGTAAACACAGCTGGACTCAAATGAAGGTGTAGAACCATCTCAAGGATGATCAGAAGAAATGGACAGCACCTGAGTTAAATATATGAGTGTCACAGCAAAGGGTCTGAATACTTAGGACCATGTGATATTTCAGTTTTTCTTTTTTAATAAATCTGCAAAAATGTCAACAATTCTGTGTTTTTCTGTCAATATGGGGTGCTGTGTGTACATTAATGAGGAAAAAAAAGAACTTTTAATGATTTTAGCAAATGGCTGCAATATAACAAAGAGTGAAAAAGGGGGTCTGAATACTTTCCATATTCCATAATGCTATTTCTTTGGGAGATTTTTATTTTTATTTACCTTTTTAAAATACTAGATTTTATCAATAAATAGTAATTTAAGCATGTTCTTAATTCTTTCAACTTAAATTGAAAATAACACAATTTCATGCATAACCCTTTAAATTCGGCTCAAAATGTATTTCAGCTCAAAAAGTGTTTTTGCCGACAATTTTGTGGGAAAAAAAATTCTTGCCGCCACTACATTTACATTTTAAATCTACAATTATGCATTTAGCAGATGCTTTTATCCAAAGCGACTTGCAACTGAGGAATACAGGAAGCAATCCGTCATGAAGAGGCGAAGAAACGCAGAGTGTCTGATTATACTAAGTTTTGGACATTACTCAGTGTAGCACAAGCTAGAGTAGGGAGGAAATGGAGGAAAATATATTTTTTAAATGTTTTATTTATTTATTATATATTAAGATGAGGTCAAGTGCTCAGCTGTCTTTTGAATGTTGTCTGTGATTCTGCCTTCCGGATGGAGGTGGGAAGATCGTTCCACCAAGAGGTTCTGGAGAGTGATTTTGTGCCTCTCTGTGGTGGCACCACGAGCCGTCGCTCCTTTGCTGAGTGAAGGCTTCTGGTGGGGATGTAGACTCTTAGGAGCGAGTCAAAGTATGCTGGTGCTGAGCTCGTGGTGGATCTGTAAGCAAGCGTCAACACCTTGAACTTGATGCAAGCAGCAAGTGGTAGTCAGTGCTGAGAGATGAGGTGAGGTGTGATATGGGCCCTTTTGGGCTCGTTGAGCTTCTCTATTTTTGCAATGTTTTGCATGAACAGCGGCACATCTAATGGGTTAAACTGAATGGGATAACAAAAACATTAAAATGCAACAACTCTTACGTTATCATCACATCTCCTGCACCACTGATAAAGCTGATGCGCACCTATAATTTGAATGCACTGTTTTTGCATTAGAATGTGGATTTTTATTTTAAATTCAACGAATATTCAAATTTCAAATTTTAATTTGACAGCCCTAAGTGCTGGTGTGAATTTGCTTAGTTTGTTGGTTGTTTGTGACCTAGCCTAAAGTAGTTTTGTGACCATATATTAACATTCATACTGCTGTCTCATTATGTGAGCTCTGGGTTGACATAGGGTTAAACTTTACAATACTTTGTTTCCTGTTGAAAGTTGTGGAACTTGATTCCATAAATGCATTTTATGGTTTGAAATATGTAGGTAATGCTATTGTTCAGGCTCTCGTCCCTGGAATTGAATCTTTAGTTTTGTTGTAAATGTATTTTGTCCATACTGTTTGCTATATTGGGCTTTATACTGTACTTGAATCTTTGTATAACATTATAAATAAAATGTAATAATAATATTTATAGTGTGTGTGTGTGTGTGTGTGTGTGTATACTGTATTATTGAACACACTATATTGCCAAAAGTATTGGGACACCCCTCCAAATCATTGAATTCAGGTGTTCCAATCACTTCCATGGTCACAGGTGTATAAATCAAGCACCTAGTCATGCAGACGCTTCTACAAACATCTGTGAAAGAATGGGTCGCTCTCAGGAGCTCAGTGAATTCAAGCGCAGTACAGTGATAGGTTGCCACCTGTGCAATAAGTCCATTCAGGAAATTTACTCACTACTAAATATTCCATGGTCAACTGTTAGTGGGATTATAACAAAGTGGAAGCAATTGGGAACAACAGCAACTCAGCCATGAAGTGGTAGGCCTTGTAAAAATACAGAGCGGGGTCAGTGCTGAGGCTCACAGTGCACAGAGGTCACCAACTTTTTGTGTGGCCTTCAGATTAGCTCAAGAACAGTGCGTAGCGAGCTTCATGGAATGGGTTTCCATGGCCGAGCAGCTCATCCAAGCCTTATATCACCAAGTGCAATGCAAAGTGTGGGATGCAGTGGTGTAAAGCACACCGCCACTGGACTCTAGAGCAGAGGAGACGTGTTCTCTGGAGGGACCAATCATGCTTCTCTGTCTGGCAATCCAATGGATGAGTCTGATGATTCTGCAATGTGTATTATGAGAAAATTAAAGTGTTTTTTGACTTTTGGATGCATGTAAACCTGTTGTAGGAGATCTCCAAAACAAAATTTGGCAACTGTAAAATAGCACAATAGGGGCAAATTAAAAATGTAATAATATACGGTCTGCCTGATTTGAGAAATCTTTCATGCAGCTTGTAGCATTAATGGTGCTAGATTAGAGTTGCCCACCAAAATTAATGTTCAGAGTTTGTTTAAATACTCTTTTAGTCAGCCCGTGAATAGTTGACTTTTGTCACTCTTTCTGTTTGGAATCTAAATTCTCTTGTCTCTGCAGGTCATCTAGCAGGCTCCAGGCCTCTCCCATCACAATGACCAACCAGACAGACTCTGTCAATCCCAGCCACACTCTGTTCGACCGCTTTGTCCAGGCACCGTCATGTAAAGAGACACAGCAGAACTTCACCGAGCTCTGTCGCCACCTGGAGGTCGACCCTAGGGACTACAAGTACTTCTACAGCAAACTAAAGGATACACTCAACTACTGGAAGGCCAAAGAGCTCTGGCAGAAGATCGACAAGAGAGGTGCCCATCTGGACTATGAACAGGGCAAGGCATGCCACCAAAACAAGGTACCATAAATAACCTGAATAATGTCAGATATTTCCATCCATGTAGTGGTTTAACACTGGGAAAAGAACCCAATCATGCACTCTTTCTCTCTCTGTGTGTGTCAGTGTTTAGTGTTGGGTGCGGGTCCCTGTGGTTTAAGGACAGCGATCGAGTTGGCCCTACTGGGCGCTCAGGTAGTTGTGCTGGAAAAAAGAACCTCTTTCACCAGAAATAACGTCCTGCATCTGTGGCCCTACACCATTAAAGATCTCCTAAACCTTGGTGCAAAGAAATTCTATGGAAAATTCTGCAGCGGCTCCATTCATCACATAAGTGAGAATCTATATACGCTACAGTATAGTGTTCTGTTTTGTTGAATAGATTTTTGTTTTCATCACCAAATGAATTGCATTCAACAACATTTACTTTCATAATGCAATGAATGAATGATTTTTTTTTTTAATGTAAGAAAGAAGTGTCTTATGCTCACCAAGCCTGCATTTGTTTGATCAAAAATATGGTACGAAACAGTAATATTGTGAATTTAATTTAATTCTTAGAATTTAAAATAACTCTAAAGTAATTTATTCCTGTTATCAAAGCTGAATTTTCAGCATCTTTACTCCAGTCTTCAGTCACATGATCCTTCAGGAATCATTCTAATATGATGATTTGAAGAAACATTTCTTATTATTGTCAATGCTGAAAATGCTTGTGCTGCTTAATATTTTTGTGGAAATTGTGATACACTTTTGGATACTTTGATAAATAGAAATCATTTATTTAAAATATAATTTTTTTGTAGCATTATAAATGCCTTTACTGTCACTTTTGATCAATTTTATGCGTCCTTGCTGAATAAGTTCTTGTCTAATCGCTGAAAATGCACATGTATTCACTTTTATTCAGGTGTAGAAATGAGGTCTGTGTTTCTCTATAGGCATCCGTCAGCTGCAGTTGATTCTGCTGAAGCTGGCCCTGATTTTGGGGGTCGAGGTTCACACAGGCGTGACCTTTGAAGGTCTGCTTGAACCATCAGGATCCACAGGTATAATCTAGCCCTAGTTGTTGTCACAGGGACTTGAAAGTTCTGCAGTCATGTAGTTGAAAAATAATGTTTGTCCCACTAATCTATATAAATGTACTCTATATAGATCAGTGGTTTGTTCTTTAACTTTTAGCCTCATGTCTCTTTCTCTCAGGATGGAGGGCAGAGGTGTCGCCCAAGTCCCACACAGCTGCATCTTTTCAGTTTGATGTTTTTATTTCAGCTGGAGGGGGAAGATATGTGCCTGATGGTAATAAAAACATTTACATGGATGAGTGGATTCCAGAAAATCCACTGTCACCTTTCCTTGAAATTTAATTTAAATATTAAATTAAATGTAAATTATATATTTAATTTTTATTTTGTTGTAAAAGCTCATGTATTCAAGTCTCTGTACTAAATACTGGGAATATATTATTTTATTTATTATTATTATTATTATTATTATTATTATTATTATTATTATTTTTTTTTATACAAAATGTATTTTCAAATGTATTTTTATTTTATTTTATTTTTAACCCTCATTATCCAAGTTACTTTGTACTAAATACTTTGAATATTTTATTGTAGTATTATTATTATTATTATTATTATTATTATTATTATACTCAATAAATGTAAATATTTATTTATTTTTAAATTGTGTCTTCAGGTTTTAAGATAAAGGAGCTCAGGGGAAAGTTGGCCATCGGTATCACTGCAAACTTCGTAAACCGCCATACTACACAAGAGGCTCAGGTGCAGGAAATCAGCGGCGTGGCCCGAATATACAACCAGAAATTCTTTCAAGCACTTCAGTCTGAGATCGGTACAGACTCAACACACACACTTTTTGCTTTCAAAACCATTTTTTAACTTTTGTCATATTTAGCTATCTATTGAGGACACTTTTGTTTCCAAAATATAGTTAAGTAAACCCACGCGGCTCTTCATCTGTCCTGTTGTTTGTTGTGTTTTCAGGCGTTGATCTAGAGAACATTGTCTACTACAAAGATGATACTCACTATTTTGTGATGACTGCAAAAAAGGCGAGCTTGATAAAAAAAGGAGTTATAAAGCAGGTATGATACACAGTGAGATGCATTCAAAGAATATCTCATAAAAAAACTAAAAAGAACTTGGAAATGGTAGAAAAGAGACCATGATTTTATCAGCAGAAGTGTATGGTAATGCTTCAGGCGTGTTTCAACTCATTTCCAGCTCACTACACTTACAAACACATTTATCAATCATCACACTGTTGTCCAGCTATTCTTGTCCTCTCTTGTCACTTTATTCTCACAGGAATAGATGCAGACAGTTGCTATTTGTGTTCTGATAGAAATGCAACCTGTATATTGTAGTGCAAATGGAGTACAAATAAAATAATGAAAGACTAACATTAAACCCTCCTTGTCTTGATCAAAAACGTTCTCGTTCTCAGGACTTCTCTAATGTCGAGCAGCTGCTTGCGTCTGCAAACATTAACCAGGAGGCCCTGCAGGAGTATGCATACGACGCTGCCGACTTCTCCACAGATCACATGTTGCCTGACATGGAGTTTGCAAAGAACCACGCGGGCCGCCCTGATGTGGCCATGTTTGACTTCACCTCCATGCACAGGGCAGAGAACGCATCTTTGGTAAAGGAGAGGAAAGGGAAGAAACTGCTCATCGGATTGGTGGGAGACTCTCTGGTAGAGGTGTGTTATTAGCATAGTGTACGAGTAAATCAGCTGACATTTATTATTCATGACAACATTATGACATTTATTGATTGTTGCATAGTTTTAAAATAAATTAGTGACCACAGTGGAATCTGCAGATATTAGCATTTTAATTTTACATTTATGCCTTTGGCAGATGCTTTTATCCAAAGCAACTTACATTGCATTCAAGGTACACATTAGGGGCTTTCGCAACTAAATATTGGGAACTAAATTAGCTCCTACTTCAGAGTAGGGTCTAACCCAGCACAATAGGAACTACCAGTGACGTAAGTGTATGCTGATTGGTCGAACGCACACGACACACCAGTATCTGCCATTTTTTAAAAAGCTGTGTACACACACAGATTATGGCCTATATATTTACTCCATTACCTAACTCTACGAACATGGAAAACCGTGATAGATGAACCTCAACCTTTATGCTAAGGAGAAAATCCAACGCAACTTTGAGGGGACCAAGAGAAACATGATTATGTATTTCTGCTCAGCTAGCGATACTGGACATCAACCACATGACAAAGACTAATACTTTTTCATATACTGTCTACTTTCTTTGTATAACAGCTTTATCTCATAACGTATTAGACAGGACTGTTAAACAGATCATAAACTGATGGAAAATGAGAGCGTTGTGTGCTCAGGCTCTGGCATTCTCAGCGCCGTCAAAATAAATTTCCAAAATAAACAAGCGCGGCTTACACCACTTCAGAGTCCCTACTGGCGGTGCGAATTCTCGTGTTACACAGCACGTTTGAGCTTCAACAAGAACCAATGAGGTTCATTCTCGTGTTACGCAGCACGTTTGAGCTTCAACAAGAACCAGTGAGGTTCATTCTCGTGTTACGCAGCACGTTTGAGCTTCAACAAGAACCAGTGAGGTTCATTCTCGTGTGTTACGCAGCACGCTTGAGCTTCAACAAGAACCAGTGAGGTTCATTCTCGTGTACGCGCAGCGCGTTTGAGCTTCAACAAGAACCAGTGAGGTTCATTCTCGTGTTCGCATGCAGCACGCGTTTGAGCTTCAACAAGAACCAGTGAGGTTCATTCTCGTGTTACGCAGCACGTTTGAGCTTCAGCACGTTTGAGTTCATTCAACAACGTTTGAACCAACAAGATGAGGTTCCTTCTAGTGTTACGCAGCACGTTTGAGCTTCCCCAAGAACCAATGAGGTTCATTCTCGTGTTACGCAGCACGTTTGAGCTTCAAGAACCAATGAGGTTCATTCTAGTGTTTGCAACAGGTTTGTTTTTGCACGTAATAACTCGTAATTATATTATTTATTTATTTCGTATTTATTTTATTATTTTATTGCAGCCATTTTGGCCTCTTGGCACTGGCATTGCTCGTGGCTTCCTGGCTGCATTTGACACGGCGTGGATGGTCAGGAGTTGGGGAAAAGGTATGCCACCCCTGGAGGTGCTGGCGGAGAGGTACAGAGTTTTTGCACCATTTTTAATGTTACAAAAGATTTCCATTTCAAATAAATGCTTTTTTAAACTTTATATTCATCAAAAAATGTATCATGATATCCATAAAATATTAAGCATTTCAACATTGACAATAATAAATGTTTCTTGAGCATCAAATCAGCATATTAGAATGATTTCTGAAGGATCATGTGACACTGAAGACTGGAGTAATGATGCTGAAAACGGTTTAGAAATAAATTATATTTTAAAATATTAAAATAGAAATGTCAACCCTCTACGCACAGCTTGCTGAAAACAGTTTTTCCATGTCAGGAATATAATTTATTTTAAAATAAAAATGTTATTTTAAATTAATAATATTTCACAAAATTGCTGTTTTACTGTATTTTTGATCAAATAAATGCAGGCTTGGTGAGTAGAAGAGACTTCTTTTAAAAACATAAAGTTCTTACCATCCCAAAACACTATGTGTGCATAAATTATTCAAATAGTGCACTAGTGCATTATGATGTGTATGTCTTCTACAGGGAGAGCGTGTATCAATTACTCTCTCAGACGACTCCAGAGAACACCAGCAAGAACCACAATGCCTACAGCATTGATCCATCCACGCGTTACCCAAATATCAACCTGTCCTCTATCCAACCCAGACAGGTCAAACACCCTCCTATGTGCAAACTTACACGCATGCAAAAGCTGCTTGAAGTACCTAGCAATGATTAGTAATTAATGAAAGTTTTTATCGTCAGAGAGTTTTACTTGAGTCTGTTTGTGTTCAATTTGAAGGTCAAACGTCTGTATGTAGTAGAGGATGATGAGGGTAAACCCAACAAACAGAAGAAGCCCATCATAAAAAATAAACCTAAAAAAGGTAAATGCCATACGACAGTTACTTTTAACTTATATACTTATTAACTTTATGCATCTGTTAACATGTCAAAAATTTGACCCTTTAAATAGACTGTTATTGTTAGATGTAAATGGGTCTACTGGTCTATGTCACGATGAAAATGCACAGAAGCACAAACCTTACAGTGAAGCGGTGAAACTAAATGTGTGTGTTTAGACTCTATCAGACGTCTGGAGGAACTGCTGTCCTGGTGTCAGAAGAACACAGCGGGCTACGAGCATGTGAAGGTCAAAGATCTGAGTGAGTCCTGGAGGTCCGGCCTGGCTCTCTGCTCTCTCATCCACAACTTCAGACCTGAACTCATGTAAGACCGTCTGACCATCAAGAAACCAGAGTATTAGCATAATTAATTAAACGCGCAGAGCCCATTTTTTTGTTGTGATAAACTGTTGCTAGATACTCTACCGTTCAACAGTTTGGGTGCAGTGAGATATATATATATTTTTTTTTTTTTTTTTTTAAGAAATGTATACGTTTATTCAGCAAGGATGCATTAAATTGGTAGTCAAAAGTGACCGTTATCAGTAGCCAGGTTTCCATCCAAGGATTCTTTTGCAAAAAAAAATGTTTACCATTATAGCTGATGGAAATGCCAGTTATCGATAATTTTTGCAAATGTCAACACTAACTTTAGTGTATAAATGTTGATACTTCAAATGTCGCAGAAAAACAGTTTGGAAACACCTTTTGTTGAGAAAAGGGGCTTTGACAAATAAATGTGGTGTCACATGACAGAATTAGTGTCCACATTCGAGGCGTTCCTCCCAGTTTCTCTGTAGTTCAATAAGGCGTGTTGCCGCTCAAACATCATTCATCCTTATTTTAAGTTTTATAAAATCTAATAAAAATAATTAAGTTTCCATTACTGATAAAAAAGGTAAAATAGACAACATTACATCTGTATCTGACTACATAAAAATGAATGCCATAAAATCTGATTTCATGGGCAGGATCTGGCTACTTGACAAATAAAAATCACACATTTTATAAATGGGCTACAATATGTAAAATGATTTCATCTCAAACAAATAAGAAAAAATACAGTGGGTTGAATCAGTTGATTTGATGTTTTTGATCGATTTGATCTTGTTAAACTCTGAAACCAGAATGAATAACAGTTTTTGGTTTGAATGATTTGAATAGGCTCTATTGCATTCTCTGCCATGTCAAACCGCTTATGTAGAGGCTTACGTTTGATTGTTGTTATATGACCAAACATTTATCCTAAAATTTAGCATACAGGACAAATGAGCTTCCCAGTGTAAAAACCCATGGGCTTCGTCACATAAATGCAATCCTGTCAGACAAGCGGCCGCTGTGATATCTTATTTCATAATTTAGTAATAGGCCTATTATTCATGAAAATGGTAAGCAGCAAATTTCAGTTGTCTCATTAGGCTACTCTCTGCATTTTACAAATATTTGGGACACGAAAGATAAAATATAATTTGCTATATACCCGAAATTATGTATGGAAATGACTCGAGGGCAGAATTTAGCGATACAACAAAACTTCTGCGACTGCATTTTTTAAATTTTTTTTTTTTTTTAGGGATGGCGTCATTACGCACAATTTTATCAATAAAAAGGCTCATTCGATGGAAACTGGATCTTTTTTTACACATTCACTTTGTCGAGAACAAAGTGGATGAAAAACGTGGCTGATGTTACAAAAAATTGTTTTATATTTGCATTTTATAGATTTTTGCATTTTATAGATCTCACGGTTTCCACAAATATATGAACCAGCACAAATGTTTTCAACATTGATGATAATAATAAATGTTTCTTGAGCAGTAAATCATCATATCAGAATGATTCCTGAAGGATCATGTGACACTGAAGACTGGAGGAATGATGCTGAAAATTCAGCTTTGATCACAGGAATAAATTACACTTTAAAACATTTTAACATAGAGAAATGCTATTTTAAAAGGTTCTTTTAATTTGCCTTGGTGAGCATTAGAGACTTCTTTCTATTCAAATAATATGCATGCTGTCCTCTCTTTCAGTGACATGTCTCATCTAGATGAATATAATATCACTGCAAACAATAAGCTGGCCTTTGACATCATGGAGAAAGAGTTTGGCATCGTTCCCATCATGTGTGCCAGTGATATGATCGCTTGCGGTAAAATCGACCAGCTCTCAATGGTGGTCTACCTCACACAGATACGCAATGCTCTCACAGAGAAAGATACACCAGCAGGTAATGATGGCCGTCTTTGGAGGCATTCATAACTATGAAAACCACTTTTAATGGTTGTCCAAAATATGTAATAAAATAATTTGTTGCCTTAAAGGATTAGTTCACTTCAAAATGTTAATTTCCTGATAATTTACTCACCCCGATCTCATCCGAGATGTTCATGTCTTTCTTTCTTCAGTCGAAAAGAAATTACGTTTTTTTGAGGAAAACATTTTGACGTGAACTAATCCTTTAATGTACGATGCTTATACATGTACATTTTCAGCTTGGTTTTGATACAACCTCCCTTCTAGTGAAATAATTTAAAGAGGAAAAATGAGTGAACAACGCCACTGCGCAACTGTTTTATTAATTCACGCAAGGCAACGTATAAGCAAAATCAAACCACATACCAACCAAGCGAATATCTTACATAGCAGACAACAGTTAATAAAGAGAAATGTGAAACGTAAAGCATAAGAAACATATAACACATAACATAAAAATGCTGTTTTGCTGGCTGGCTTGCAAGTCTGTGGTCTCCCCTTTCTCCACCTTATTGGCGTTGTTTATCTGCTGATTTCAATCAGCTAACTCTCAAATGATGAACAGGTGCGCAACCTAAGAGAAAAAGAGCATGTGCATGCGCTCATAGAGACTAAACCACTGACCATAACAGGTTTCAATACATGATATGTATGGACTAGAGAGTCAAACTCTTTTATAATAGCAGTGCTACTGTCTCTTTAAGACCCATTCCCAGCATGCACCGCTGTGAATGGGCAGTATTCTGCTGTAGTCTGTAGTCTGACAGCAGCGGCTGCAGCAGCAAATGCACTCAGCTGGGGAGATATCAGCTGCTTGCGGGCGATTCGGTGGGAGTGGATCTGAATCCAGCCTCGACACAAACTGCTCTATGAGACGTATGATAAAACGACATCTGCAGAAGAGGAATCCCAGCTGTTAGTGGGCTTTAGGGAGCTGGATTCAGCATTTAGTTGTTGGATGCTGTGTTTGGGAGGGGATCTCACACAGATGTGCTCCAGGTTGAGCTGTCACTCACGCAGGCTCTGGATGTGTGTATTCTGGGGAAGGGGGTGGGATCCAATACAGCTCATCTCTAACACGCCACTGCAAAGCGCATATTGAATGTGACGACTCCTATTTGTTCCAGTTTAAAGGGTAGGAGGATATTTTATTCTATTTTGTTTTTTATTAATGTAATGGGTATTTTGTTATTTGTAGTTTGCTTCCGTTTTTATGTATTTGGTGAATTGCATCTAAAATGCATGGTTTATTTAAGGTTGTTCTGGATTATGATTGCATTTAAGAGATTTATAAATGATGCTTTTCTTGTTCACTCGTGTGTGTGTGTAGTTTTTAAACTACCGTATTATACACACACACACACACACACACACACACACACACACACACACACACACACACACACACACACATTTTTTACAGTATTTTCAGTGTTGATTTTTGTACATTTAATCTTTATTATTTTTAAATTCATTTTATTTTACATTTAATTTAAATGTATTTGTATTTATTTTATTTATTTATATTTTATGAGTTGATCTACATTTAAAGTACAATGCTTTTAAGGTTTTGCTGCAATATAAAAAGCTTAAATAATAGATCATGTGGTAATACTTTACAAGGTTTCATTAGTTAACATTATTTAATGTATTAACTAACATGAACTAACAAATCATTTGTTACAGTATTCATCTTTGTTAATGTTAGTTAATAAAAATACAGTTGTTCATGTTAGTTCACAGTGCATTAACTAATGTTAACAAATACAACTTTTGATTTTATAATATATTAGTAAATGTTGAAATTAACATTTAATTTAGATTAATAAATGCTGTAGATGCATTTAGTTAATGTTAACTAATGAAACCTTATTGTAAAGTGTTACCGATCATGTTATATGACCGATTCAAATGTTTTTGCTTATTAATTTTTGTTTTTTTTTTTTATTAGTTTTTGTATCGGTTTTACATAAAAGTGTTATTATTTTCTTTGCCTCATTAACTTATTTTAATTTATGCACTTGTACTTTTACTTTTAGCACTGCGTGAGCAAACATGTAAACCAGTCTTCAAATATAAATGTGGAAACATTTCTGGGAGATTAATTTCTCCACATCCATTTCCATTTCTATTTGCATCTCACTATTTCCATTCTTCTTTTCTTCTTGTCTTCCTTAGAGCGCTGCAACAGCCTCTCGCCCAAAAACAACAAGACCCTCTCGCTGTCCAGAGCCCGCTCGGCCGTCTCCTTCCTCAACACGCTCAAGCGTGACTCCCTCCAAAGACGCAGGGTATGCAAACACCTGCATGTTATCATGAAAAACAAACCCCCATTTTGTTTTCAATGTAGAAGTGGTGCCTGTCAAATGTCATCTTTGGTGTATTTGGTTAAATGGAGCATGTGCAATCTCTGTTGTGACAAACCACAACATTGAGGAAAACACTAAACGCCCCCATTGCATACAGCTGTTGCCAAAGCCAAATACTCCCAAGGTGTCGCCACAATGAGGAAGTTAAACGAGCGAAAGTGAATAATGAAAGAACAAGACAAAAGGGATGCTAGTGCTTGCTTGCTGTCTGTTTGCAGTGCAGGGTAACGGTGAAATCATTGTTTATTTTTGTCGATCTGCTGTCGCCCCATTACGTAACCTGAGCTGTAAATGAGATCATGTGACCCGTGTCTCTCAGGACCGACTGGCATCAGAGAAAGGACCAAGAAAGCAAAAGATGAAGGAGAAAGAGGAGGAGGCAGATGTGAAAGAGGAAAAAGTAAGTGTTGAGATCTAGTTCTTCAATTAAATGGTGCAACAGTGTTACTGTGACGAATTAAACACCTGCTTGGAGTGAAGACAGATATTCTGTTGTTATGTGGTTTATGGCAGTAAATAATATGATGGATAGATGTGTAGATACAATATGGGTGGCATGATTGCATATCAGCCTTTTAGATTAAAAAAATAAATAATCAGAATCAGAAATTAATCAGGACTTTGGACAAAAATACAAAAAATGTCCCAAATGTCAAAAAATGTGGGCAAAAGTGCCCACTGTAGTGAACCTTTTATATTCATTTAAATTTAATCGCTAACTTCCCTCTGCCTCATTCACTCAGATGTGCGTCATTGCTTGCGTTGCATGAGTGCCCACTACTGGCAGAACAAAGTGATTCACAAAGTGAATTTCAATTAATTAACTTAAAGTAAAATGTTGGCTCCATTTGTCAAGTCTTGTAATGCATTGCTCCATATTCATTATATGTGTAGTATCTTAAACCTTTTCTTATCTCCAGTCTGCGGCGCCTGTGGCACCCACGTCCTCATCGGACACGTGTGGCAATGAGCTCTGTTATTTCTGCAAGAAGCATCTGTATGTCCTGGAGAGAGGAAGCGCCGAGGGCAAGTTCTTCCATCGCAGTTGTTTCAGCTGTTATCACTGCGGCTCCACCCTGCGGCAGGGCGGATACACTTTCCACTCTGACACGGGTAAGCCCAAAGACCCTTGATTAGAACGTAAACCTTTTTATTTTATTTTATTTTATTTCATTTTATTTTTATTTATTTTTTTTTTTTACTAATTCATTCCCTCATTTAAATATAACTAAACCAAGGGAACAAATTATTACAATGTGGTCACGATTGTGTGGTTACGAATTATTACAATTTGTTAATTCGTGGCCACTATTTATGGACTAACACATCTTGATGTTATATAAAATATTACATAAGCTATATTTAAAGCTATTTATAACTTGTAGTGTGGAACACTGTAATTTACATGTGTTGTAATAATCATAATCTAATAATAGTCAACCACCTGTGCACCCCTTCAAAAATAGTAGGCTTCACTTCTCAGTTTCACCCATGGTCCATGATTCTTATATGATTCTGCTTTCTTTACAAGTGGGGCTTGTTCAATAATTCACTGCTCGTTTGAAAAACTGCATGTTACAGCCCTACATACTTAAAGCTGTCCCAGAGCATGTTGAATTTGTTGAATTTGATTTTGTCTTCAGGGAGATTCTACTGTGAGCAGCACTCAGTGCCTGAGGAAGAAGAGGGTGATGAAGGTCACAGAGGCTCACAGGTATGAATCACATCAGAGCTAATGAGACGCTTGATTGCCTCCTATTTATCGTCGGATCTCTTGTGTGAGGATACTGGGAATGATAATTATTTTTAGTGTCGATATTGCACTGAGCGTTTGGGTAGTGCAATAATTTCCATTAGCAAGTCATTGTTCTGCAGTTCATGTACACACAAATATATATGAAATATGATTTATTTAGACATGATACCATGGGAATATAGTGTTGTAAAATTATATTTTAGTACAGTGAACTCATTGTCATGGTCAAGAAACCAATTTAAAATGATTCGAGCTTTGTGACATGGTGCATTATCCTGCTGGAAGTAGCCATCAGAGAATGGGTACATGGTGGTCATAAAGGGATGGACATGGTCAGAAACAATGCTCAGGTAGGCCGTGGCATTTAAACGATGCCCAATTGGCACTAAGGGGCCTAAAGTGTGCCAAGAAAACATCCCCCACACCATTACACCACCACCACCAGCCTGCACAGTGGTAACAAGGCATGATGGATCCATGTTCTCATTCTGTTTACGCCAAATTCTGACTCTACCATCTGAATGTCTCAACAGAAATCGAGACTCATCAGACCAGGCAACATTTTCCAGTCTTTAACTGTCCAATTTTGGTGAGCTCGTGCAAATTGTAGCCTTTTTTTCCTATTTGTAGTGGAGATGAGTGGTACCCGGTGGGGTCTTCTGCTGTTGTAGCCCATCCGCCTCAAGATTGTGCGTGTTGTGGCTTCACAAATGCTTTGCTGCATACCTCGGTTGTAATGAGTGGTTCTTTCAGTCAAAGTTGCTCTTCTATCAGCTTGAATCAGTCGGCTCATTCTCCTCTGACCTCTAGCATCAACAAGGCATTTTCGCCCACAGGACTGCTGCATACTGGAAGTTTTTCCCTTTTCACACCATTCTTTGTAAACCCTAGAAATGGTTGTGCGTGAAAATCCCAGTAACTGAGCAGATTGTGAAATACTCAGACCGGCCCGTCTGGCACCAACAACCATGCCATGCTCAAAATTGCTTAAATCACCTTTCTTTCCCATTCTGACATTCAGTTTGGAGTTCAGGAGATTGTCTTGACCAGGACCACACCCCTAAATGCATTGAAGCAACTGCCATGTGATTCATGTTCAATGCTCAGGTAGACTCTGGCATTTAGTAGACCGTGGCACCATGACACTCACCTAAAGGATTATTAGGAACACCTGTTCAATTTCTCATTAATGCAATGTATATATGTATGTATATGTGTGTATATATATATTATATATTTTTATATATATATATAATATATTTTTATATATATAATGTGTGTGTGTGTGTGTGTGTGTGTGTGTGTGTATGTGTTTTATATACACATATATGTATATAAATTATGTGTGTGTGTGTGTGTGTGTGTGTGTGTGTTTATATACACGTATATGTATATAATTTATATACATATACGTGTATAAAATGTTAAAATGGTTTGATAGGTCGATGGTCTTTTCTTCTTTGAGATATATTCAGCCATTTTGTTATGACGAGAAATAATGTGGGTCAGCTGCTGCGTCAGGGAAAACATTTCCTTTCCTCTCTTGCTTGTGTTATACTGTGTGTGTGTGTGAAGAGAAATTCTGAATGCTTGTGGGATTGGATTCCTAGTGGTTGGTCATAAGAATCCTCAGAGCTGATGCAGTTTTCTGTGAGCTGTTGATATTTTTGGTTTTTTTCAGCTTTTCATTTTTGTGTTGCAATAGGCAACTATTCAGTTACAATCTGATGACAAGCAGTTTTAGTACTACTCATTTTAAGCAAACATAATACGTAGGATGCAAATGAAGATGAGTGCTTAGCCAACACTTGTAACATGCATTCTTGTATTAATATCCCATTTAACGCTCTTTGGAGAATTTTTGTAGTCAAAATCGAGTAATTTCATTAAGAATCTGTGTGTCCAGGAATTTGAACATGTTGGCAGTTTAACTATAGGGATTGGAACACATTCCTCTGACTGATTCTGATACCTTAACTGTTTTAATAACAAATCAGTTCGGGTTGTATTTGTAAGAAATAACCTTTGTTTACTGCCAAATGATGTGATAGTTACTAAATACATTTAAAATGATTCTTACAAAATGTGTTTACACAGATTTTTTTTCAATTCTTATTAGCCTTTAGTCGTTTTAGCAGTTTATTTGCTAAAGTATAATTACATACAAAACTCATAATGTGACTTGCCCTGAAATAGTAAATTTATCTGTAGAAGAAGACCGTTTATGCTAATGCACACTATAGTGCCCCTAGCGGCAGAATGCAACATTTTGGGGTCAGTACGTTTAAAAAAACAAAAAACAAATTCAGTAAAGGATAATGTACAAAACATTTATATTTCAAATAAATGCTGTTCTTTTGAACTTTCTATTCATCAAAGAATCCTTAAAATGTAATATGGTTGCCACAAAGATATGAAGCAGCACGACTGTTTTTAACATTGATAATAATAAGAATATTAATGTTTGTACTGTATTTTTAAGCAAATAAATGCAGCCTTGGTGAACAGAAGAGACTTCTTTCAAAAATAATATGGATGGATGAGTGAGTGGATGGATGAGTGGATGGATGGATGGAGTGGATGATGAGTGGATGGAGGGATGAGTGGATGGAGGGATGAATGGATGGATGGGTGAGTGGAGGGATGGATGGATCGTTGGATGAGTGAGTGGAGGGGGAGGGATGGATGGATCGTTGGATGAGTGAGTAGGGGGAGGGATGGATGGATCGTTGGATGAGTGAGTGGAGGGATGGATGGATCATTGGATGGATGGATCGTTGGATGAGTGAGTGGAGGGATTGATGGATCTTTGGATGGATGGATCGTTGGATGAGTGAGTGGATGGATGGATGGATGGATGGTTGGATGGTGGGTGGGTGGGTGGATGGATGGATGGATGGATGGATCGTTGGATGAGTGAGTGGAGGGGGAGGGATGGATGGATCATTGGATGGATGGATCATTGGATGGATGGATCGTTGGATGAGTGAGTGGAGGGGGAGGGATGGATGGATGGATGGATCGTTGGATGAGTGAGTGGAGGGATGGATGGATCATTGGATGGATGGATCGTTGGATGAGTGAGTGGAGGGATTGATGGATCTTTGGATGGATGGATCGTTGGATGAGTGATTGGAGGGATGGATGGGTGGGTGGGTGGATGGATGGATGGTGAGTGGAGGGATGGATGGATCGTTGGATGGATGGGTGAGTGGAGGGATCGTTGGATGAGTGAGTGGAGGGAGAGAGATGGATGGATCATTGGATGTATGGATTGTTGGATGAGTGAGTGGAGGGATGGATGGATCGTTGGATGGATGGGTGAGTGGAGGGATCGTTGGATGAGTGAGTGGAGGGAGAGAGATGGATGGATCATTGGATGGATGGATTGTTGGATGAGTGAGTGGAGGGATGGATGGATCATTGGATGGATGGATTGTTGGATGAGTGAGTGGAGGATTGATGGATCTTTGGATGGATGGATCGTTGGATGAGTGAGTGGATGGATGGGTGGGTGGATGGATGGGTGAGTGGAGGGATGGATGGATGGATGGATGGATGAGGAGTGGATGGATGGATGGATGGATCATTGGATGGATGGATGGTTGGATGAGATGGATGGAGGGGATGGATGGATGGATGGATGGATGGATGGATGGGTGAGTGGAGGGATGGATGGATGGATCGTTGGATGAGTGAGTGGAGGGGGAGGGATGGATGGATCATTGGATGGATGGATTGTTGGATGAGTGAGTGGAGGGATGGATGGATTGTTGGATGAGTGAGTGGAGGGATTGATGGATCTTTGGATGGATGGATCGTTGGATGAGTGAGTAGAGGGATGGATGGATGGGTGAGTGGATGGGTGAGTGGAGGGATGGATGGATCGTTGGATGGATGGGTGAGTGGAGGGATCGTTGGATGAGTGAGTGGAGGGAGAGAGATGGATGGATCATTGGATGGATGGATTGTTGGATGAGTGAGTGGAGGGATGGATGGATCATTGGATGGATGGATTGTTGGATAAGTGAGTGGATGGATGAGTGAATTAATGGATGGATGGAAAGATTTTGAATGGTAGTCTACATGAATTGAATAAGCTAGCATTTGTGTTCACAAATTTACACAGAATTTATCTCAGGTCCAAAATATCACAATAATGTCATGTTTTTCTGTTTTCTAGAATCATGTTGAGAATAGTCATAATGAAAGGGATAAGGAGAATACACAAAATGGTGAAACTGTAGAGATGGCATCCCCACCTCCACATGTCCCTGTTAGACGGAAGGGCTCATATAAGATATCTGTTGACCCTGACTTTGAAGAATCGAACGAGTGCCCTACTCCCACAGAGCAAGATGACCAACAGTCATCTCATTTTAAGGAATCTCATGAACCACACAAAGCCTCAGAGCTCAATCCAGAGAGTACAAGCATCAAGAGCCAACAAAATAATGGCAGTCCGTCCGTTCCAGTGCCAGCCCCTCGAGGTTCCAGAGCTCCGTTGTACCCTCCGCTCCCAAAACCACGCACTGTCCATAACGTGGTGCCTGAACCCTCAAATATCCAAGAGGAACCAGAGCAGAACCCAGAGGAAACTCATCACGACCTCATGTCAGACTCCAAACCCAAACCGTCCCTACGCAAGCTTCAGCTGAGTGAAGAGGAAAAAGCTGACCTGCTCAGCCAGGATTCGGACTCTGAGACACCTGCATCGTCTTCGGCTGCCTCCACCTCCTCTTCCTCCAAGCAGCATGAAGCAGGAGACGAGGAGGGATACTGGAGCGGAGGCATCGCTACACGCAAGAGCTTGCAAACCCAGCATAACCGTCGCTGTGTGAGAAGGAAGAGCGAACCTCCGCCCACCACCCAATCGCTGCACGGAAAGATGCGCTCCAAGTTTTCTCCATGGAATCTGTCTTCACCACGGCTACAGCAGCGCTTCAGCGTCCTCAGAGTTGCACCTTCAGGTTGGAAACCCAATTTTTTTTGTACTTCTACAGAAACGTCTTTAGGTTAAATTTGTAGCTGATGTGGTGTGAATTCCCTCATCAGAACAAGCTCAACCAGACCATTATATATCAGAAGATGATAATGAAGAAGGTGTTGACGATGACGAAGAAGAGGACGAAGAGGATCTTCAAGCAGAAGACCATTTTTTGGATTGCAAGGTGGGAATATGTTCAAATTAGTTTAATTCTGAGACTCAGTCCATAGCTTAAGAAGGTGGTCAGAAGACCACATTTCCACCCATACATTTAAAACTAGCTTGTTTGTAAAGCTGCACAATTTGGCCAAAAATGTTGTGATTTTTATAGATTTAATATATAATTAATAAAAATATTTTACTATAAATAATAATAATAATAATAATAATTTAAGTATTAAAATAAGTATTGCTGTATATATTAATATGACTAAAGTAATAATAAAACAAATTATTATTTTTTTTTATTATTATTATTAATAATTACAAATATAAAAAATAAGTATTATTGTAACATTTCACTGTAAAATTAAACATTTAAGTATTTAAAATATCATATAATAAATACAAATATTTTCTACAGTACAACTGTAAATGTTCTCATATTTATGGCTGTTTTTCAAACAATGAAACTTTTATTTTGGTGGAAAAACACTGAATCGAGATCGTTTTCTGGTAGACTGATAAAAACCTGTTCTCCCATGAAGTTGTTGACTGTAGGTTTGTGTTGTATGTGTTCAGGGGCGGTTTTGAGATTTCTGAGTCAGAGAAACGTGACCTAAAGAAGATGAAAACCCTGGAGCGGAAAGCAAGAATGAGCGAAATCCAGCGCTTCCACAAAGCTCAGGTGAGCAAGATCAGTCTGCACTGTGTAGATTTGTTTCCCATAATGGTAAAAAAACATATGCCGCTTAAAAGAAACATCAGCATCAATTTATATAAAGATGAAAAATAGAGTGATCTGAATTCCATTCTTACTTGATCTGATACTGTCCTGGTTCTGACGCCCACACAGACGATTCAGAGACGGCTGGATGAGATAGAAGTGACCTTTAAAGATCTGGAGGAGAAAGGAGTGGAGCTGGAGAGAGCTTTGAGAGGAGAGGCTGGTATGACATCTCATCCATCTACATACACCACTAATGATTTCACTTCAGCATATTATACAGCAGTCAGACTGTGTGTGCTAAAATTCTCACTGAAACCCAGTGAGCTTGTTAACCCTGATGGCACTTGTACATCACAGAGACGTCTATTAAATGTGCACATCTACATTATTTTGGTTTCAGAGTTACAATAAGAGTTTTTTTCAAACATATTGTATATTAAATATTGAAGAACAGGTTAAGTAAAATAATGAATATGTAATATAGTGAAAATATGTATCACAACTATGCAGTAATTTACCTCAGAAAAGCCATTCAATTACCATATCTCGATGGTTAATGTAATTTTTTTACGTGACTGTTTGTAAATTTACAGAATTTGAAAGCTAAGACTTTAATAAAAAAAATCATTGTGATTTATTGACTCTAGAAGAAAAAATGTTAGGTCACACTTTAGTTCTCACTATTAACTATTACTTTTGCCTCAATAAACTCCTAATTACTGCTTATTATTAGTTAGTATGGTAGTTGTTAAGGTATTTATGTAGGATTGAGGGATGTAGAATATGGTCATGCAGAATAAGGCATTAATATGTGCTTTATAAGTACTAATAAACAGCAAATATCCTAGTAATATGCATGCTAATAAGCAACTAGTTCATAGTGAGACCCTAGACTAAAGCAAATTTTGTTCATGCATCGTCTGAAAAGAGCATAGAATAAAATATCAGGGATTTAAGAATCGATATCAGCTCATCATAAAATTGAGAAATTAACCCAGTCTAACTTTAGGACAACATTCAGAAGATGCTTTATTAACGTATAAGAGTTTCAATGAATAAGGAGATCTTGTAGGTGTCGTAACCTCCTCTGTTGATGTGTGTGTGTTTTAGGTACAGGTGACCCTGAAACGATTGACCAGTGGATTGAACTGGTCCAGGAGAAGAACAATCTACTCTCAGAGGAGTCTGATCTCATGGTGGCGTAAGTCTGATCACGGTTCCCCTCAAAAATGGGCAGGAGTTGAGTTAAATTAATAAACCTCTTGGTTGCTTAACCAAGTGCTAATGTCAGCATTAATACAATATGCACATTTAAAGGAACTCGATAGCAGTTATTGCTCAAAGTGCATCATTTATTTTTGCATGTGTTAAGAAAAATCTCAAACCTCACTGAAAGCCAGCTCACAGTCTCGTTGCCCCTGGCAACCTCTCTTCTGCTTGTCTTTGATGAGCACTAATGCTTAAGATGAATGCTTAGAGTGGCCTGATTTATTTAACCCACCGCTTTGCATGCATTTAGCATATATTGGCTCTGTGCACAATTGGATCCTCTGTGTTAGAAACTAAATTACAGGCTGTGCTAACGGCAGCATAATATATTTGTGTGATTCTGGTTTTGTGTTTCAAAGGTCTCGACAGCTGGAGCTGGAAGACAAACAGAGCATGTTAGAGATGGAGCTACGGCGATACATGGAAATGGATGGTGGGAAATTAAAGCTAATACTGTTGAAATTAGTTTGTTTTATTGTATTTAATTATTTAATATGAAATATTTCTAATTAAACATTTGAAATGTATTTATTTGAAATTAGTGTTCATATTGAAATACAGTTTTACTTGTCATTATATTATAATAATAGTCACTTAAATAGTCATGTGTAATTAATTACAAATAGTCCATCTGTCAATTAATTTCAAAATGAATTAAAGCTTCATGTGTTGTCGTCATCTAGCTCCTAGTGCACATGCTCAAACACAATGAGCAAAAAGACAAAAATTAAAAGTTTTTTTATTATACAATATGAAATATTAAAATTATTATTTTATTATTATTATTATTATTATTATTATTATTATTATTGAAATACAAACATTTCTAAGTTAGTATTAATTTAATAAAAGTACAGAATAAAAACATTGACATCCAATCAGAATCCATCCTGCTGTAAATAGCTGGAGCATTTAAAGCAGCAGACGACAAAACTGCAGGGCGCGCTTGTATTAATCCAAACGATATTGTCACTGATATAGTTATTATTATACAAACCCGGTTCCAAAAAAGTTGGGACACCGTACAAATTGTGAATAAAAACAGAATGCAATGATGTGGAAGTTTAAAATTTTAATATTTTATTCAGAATACAACATAGATGACATATCAAATGTTTAAACTGAGAAAATGTATCATTTTAAGGGAAAAATAAGTTGATTTTAAATTTCATGGCATCGACACATCTCAAAAAAGTTGGGACAAGGCCATGTTTCCCACTGTGTGGCATCCTCTTCTTTTTCTAACAGTCTGCAAACGTCTGGGGACTGAGGAGACAAGTTGCTCAAGTTTAGGAATAGGAATGTTGTCCCATTCTTGTCTAATACAGGCTTCTAGTTGCTCAACTGTCTTAGGTCTTCTTTGTCACATCTTCCTCTTTATGATGCGCCAAATGTTTTCTATGGGTGAAAGATCTGGACTGCAGGCTGGCCATTTCAGTACCCGGATCCTTCTTCTACACAGCCATGATATTGTAATTGATGCAGTATGTGGTCTGCCATTGTCATGTTGGAAAATGCAAGCTCTTCCCTGAAAGAGACGACGTCTGGATGGGAGCATATGTTGTTCTAGAACTTGGATATACCTTTCAGCATTGATGGTGCCTTTCAGATGTGTAAGCTGCCCATGCCACACGCACTCATGAACCCCATCCCATCAGAGATGCAGGCTTCTGAACTGAGTGCTGAGAACAACTTGGGTTGTCCTTGTCCTCTTTAGTCCGGATGACATGGCGTCCCAGTTTTCCAAAAAGAACTTCAAATTTTGATTGGTCTGACCACAGAACAGTTTTCCACTTTGCCACAGTCCATTTTAAATGAGCCTTGGCCCAGAGAAAACGCCTGCGCTTCTGGATCATGTTTAGATATGGCTTCTTTTTTGACCTATAGAGTTTTAGCCGGCAACGGCGAATGGCACGGTGGATTGTGTTCAGCGACAATGTTTTCTGGAAGTATTCCTGAGCCCATGTTGTGATTTCCATTACAGTAGCATTCCTGTATGTGATGCAGTGCCGTCTAAGGGCCCGAAGATCACGGGCATCCAGTATGGTTTTCCGGCCTTGACCCTTACACACAGAGATTGTTCCAGATTCTCTGAATCTTTGGATGATATTATGCACTGTAGATGATAACTTCAAACTCTTTGCAGTTTTTCTTTGAGAAACTCCTTTCTGATATTGCTCCAGTATTTTTGGCCGCAGCATTGGGGGAATTGGTGATCCTCTGCCCATCTTGACTTCTGAGAGACACTGCCACTCTGAGAGGCTCTTTTCTATATCCAATCATGTTGCCAATTGACCTAATAAGTTGCAAATTGCTCCTCCAGCTGTTCCTTATATGTACATTTAACTTTTCCGGCCTCTTATTGCTACCTGTCCCAACTTTTTTGGAATGTGTAGCTCTCATGAAATCCAAAATGAGCCAATATTTGGCATGACATTTCAGAATGTCTCACTTTCAACATCTGATATGTTATCTATATTCTATTATAAATAAAATATAAGTTTATGAGATTTGTAAATTATTGCATTCCTTTTTTATTCACAATTTGTACAGTGTCCCAACTTTTTTGGAATCGGGTTTGTAGTTCTCGTTCTTGGTGTGAATGGGCTTTTTTTTTTTTTTTTTTATGTAAATGTATGCACACATGCATTAAAATGTTGCTATGTTCTTGTGCATGTAGATGCTGAGAAGACCCCTGAGCAGCAAGCACAGGAGGAGCGGATCCTGCAGGAGATGCTGGATGTGGTGGACATGAGGGATTCACTGGTGGCCTTCCTGGAGGAGAAGAGGTTGAAGGAAGTCAATGATGAACTGTAGTACACAAATACGCACATTTACCGGGTCAAAACACATGCCCTAATGGAGTATTTCACCATTAAGTTCATCATTTACTCACCCTCATGCTGTTCTAAACCTTCTGTGGAAAACTTTTCTTTTCCATACAATGAAATTAAATAGTCCTTAAAGTGATGGTTCACACAAAAATGAAAGAATTGTGATCAATTGCTCGCCTTCATGTCGTTCCAAACAGACTGGAAAAAAGACTTTTATTCATCTCCGAAACACAAATAAATATATTTTAAATGAAATTGGAGCGTTTTCTGTCCTTCCATAGACAGCTACACAACTACCACTGACGCTTCAAAAAGATCATAAAGAAAACGTAAAACTAAACCGCACAATTCATATGGATCAGTTCAACATTTTCTGAAGAGACATGCTTTATATGATGAACTGATTTCATTTAGGCTTGTATTGGCTGAATGGTTCTTGCTGAAGCTCAAATGTGCTGTGTAACACGAGAATGAACCTCATTGGTTCTCGCACGCCAAGCAAGCATGCTTGAGCTTCCGTTTACCACAGCTGATGTGTGCACTGATGAATGTTTATATGTGAATAAAAGCCTGAATTCAATCTGTTCATCATAAAGCAATCAGGTCTCTTCTGAAAATTTTGACTCTTCATATGGATCAGTTTTACAATCTCTTTATGATCTTTTTGAAGCGTCAAAGTGGTAGTTGTGTAGCTGTCTGTGGAGGGACAGAAAGCTTTAAAAAGATTTTAATTTGTGTTTCAAGGATATGACATGAGGGTGAATAAATGATGACGGAATTAAAAATTTTGGGTGAACGATTCCTTTAAATCTAGTATTAAGTTTTGATACAAACCTTTAAAGGGAAAGACAGTCGTTAAATATCAGCTTTGAGATTTTGTATGTTCAATGTCACTGTTGCCAAACATTAATGCTTCTCATGTGCCTCGTAACCAGGTTTTCAGTGCTCAAAATTCGAATATGCCAAACATACTGCACATATAGGTTTTCAGCAAACAATGACTTTCATTTCAGCGTTTTTCCACACAGAGCTTCTCTTTTAGACTACAGTATGGTGCTTTTGTCTTTTTTGAGCCTTGACAGCTGTGTGAACATCCTGCACAAACATCTCTTGTGTGCTCGGTGTAAGAAAGAAAATCATACAGGATTGCATCAACGTGAGGGTGAATAAATGATGCCAGAATATTTACTTTACTGTGAACTGTCTCTGTTGCTTCACTGATTTTGCATATTATAAAGAAACCCAATGACTCGCTGGCACAAATGTACATTGCACAACTTTGTGCAAAAACTCTGCTCTTGAAAACCAAAGAGTTAAACACATCTGTACACACACACAGTCACTATGGTCTTGCTCCAACATAAATGTGCTTTCAAATGGATATAGAAACTCTGAAGACTGTGCCAAATGTTGCGGGACTGCACATCCGTCCCAGACTTCACATCCCGGACATGGCCTTTCCCGAGACCGAATGGCGGTCACGCTACAAACTCGCACGCTCAAACACACGGACTGTAGAATTTGCTGGGTCAGATGTATGCGCACACATGTGCGATTATATTACATCTCACACTTTTATAAAAGTCTATCAAGGTCACGTATGTTCTAAATATCAAGAGATATTATATAAACGGTATTTACACATTTATAGTGTCGTATTTGGCAGAACCTGATGCCAATATCAAAGTCTTAAACAGCACCTGCATTGTATTATGAATATATTATGGCTTTGCAACATTAAGAGATTCAATATCACAATGGGCTTTTGTGAAGTGTATTATGTTTTTTTTCTTGAAAGTGATTGTATTTTGTTATTATCAAACGTCACACATCATCATTATTATTATCATAATTATTCATTATTTTGATATTTCCTGCATGATCATGGTTTTGACTCTCAGGGGAACATATGCGTGGCCCGGTTTCCATTTATATATTTCTACTTGTGTATATTTGCGTGTCATTATTTAGAAGTATGTACACAGTATATAATGAATTAATTTTAGGGAGGCACAAAGGAAGTGCAGTGAAATTTTACGCGTCTTTTTGTTTCTTTGCTGTATGAAATTCCCACAGAGAATTATTACTTGGAACATTTATGTGTTTGATAAATTGGCTTTCATTTGTGAGGCTCTGAGAATAATTAGTGGCATAAATTCTGTGGTAGTGATTTGGGAACAGTGGTGTAATTTTTGCTGTTTGCTTTTGTTCCCTGCATTTCTTTTCTTCAAACATGTTCACATTCACACCACTGGTTTCTTTTCTATGGGGACAGGAATTCACTTAATATGCTAATAAAATATTTAGCACTTTGTTTTTGTTTTTTTGTTTTTTTTGTTTTTTTTTATCTCAGTTGGGTTTCAGTGCTGTGAGCACGGCCTTGATTTCTTCATTTACATCAGAAACAGATTTTGAGCATTGACGTCATGGCTGCCTTGACACAGATGTGTTATTCTACAGGCTTTTTAAAATAGTCTGTGAAACAGCATTGCATCATAACATGTTTAAAACCAAAGTATGCTACATTGTTTTCACATGACCTTGACATACTCGTATAGTATCGTATGGGTAGGCTGGTCGTATGCTATTCTCATATTGTCACGAATCAAAGACGGCAGGCAGAGATGAGGGATCCAAATGCAGGGAGATTTTAATGAAAATAACATAAATCAGGAACAACATAACATTGAGAAAAAACACCTGCATGACATCAAACAGCGACCGACAGAACCAGAGAATACAAGGGCTATTTAAACAGAGGGGTTAACAAGGGAAACTGATTAATGAAAAAACTACAACCAGGAGACAGGAAAGAACACAGAAACTAGGCACAGTCCATAACATAAAAGTCCCACTGAGCATCTGACACGTATCCTTTGTTTGCTAAAAAGGTCCATATGAAATCTCAGCAGAAATGATTGATTCCTGTCACATAAAACAATATTTTCTGTCATTGCTTTGTTGCTCTGAACTTTCAAGTGTTGCTTTTATTTATATATATATTTTTTTAAAAAAGGTCTATCCCACCACTAGAGGGCCTCCTTCATCAGTTTTACAAGGAGCAACAGGATGCCCTGGGATCAGGACAAGGTTTGATTTTGGCTGTATCTATTCTAGATTAATGACGTGCACATTATACTGTATTGTATTATGTTGTTTATGAAGTCAGTATAAGCATAAATCACAAAATGCCCTTTTCAACAGTAAATATTTAATTAGGCAAGATTCAAGAGTTTTATTTGTCACATACACAGTTATATACAGAATATACAACCGGCAGTGAAATGTAAACAGGTCCGCTCCATGGACAGTGCAAATTCACAGTTAAAAACACAAGGAGGAAATTATAATAGAAATAGGATCTAAAAAAAAAAAACTCTCTATATATATATATATATATGTCTATATCTGTAGAATTATAAATAATCAAGTCAAGAGAAAAAAAAGGTAACAAATAAGGATAAAGTGGAATAAAATAATTGAAGTAGACTTTGCAGTGAGTAAACTGTAGACTTATAAATATGTGGTTAACAAATGTATAAAGAGTATAATGTGCAAACAGGTTTATGACAGGTTGTTACACAGTAACAACGAGAACAGAAAGTGCAGTGCAATGTCAGTATGTCGATGTTTATCCTGAAGTGAAGTCACGTGATGTTAAGTGATTGAGTTCAGGAGTCTGATGGCCTGGGGGAAGAAGCTCCTCCTGAGTCTCTCAGTTTTGGCCATCAGGCTTCGGAAGCGCTTACCAGATGGCAGCAGCGTGAAATGAGGGTTTGCAGGGTGATTAGAGTCCTTGATGATCTTAGTAGCTCTACCTTTGCAGCGTTTGGTGTAGACGTCCTGCAGAGACGGGAGAGCTGACCCTGAGATGCGCTCGGATAAGCGCACGACTCTTTGCAGGGCTTTGCGGTCATGACTGGTGCTGTTCCCATACCACGCTGTGATGCACTGAGTTAATACACTTTCTATCGCCCCTAAATAGAAAGTTTTCAGGATAGCTGGTGAAACCCTGAATTTCCTCAGCTGGCGCAGGTGGTACAGTCTTTGCCTGGCATATTTATTTAGTGTAATTATTTATGCTCTGTGTACTATTTGATCATGTATTTATTTATTTGTTACTTTATATTTGTTAATTATTTATATTTTATTTATTTGAATATCGAATAACACAAATGTGTTTATTTGTGTGTGTGAGAGAGAGAGAGAGAGTGTGTGTGTGTGTGTGTGTGTGTGTGTGTGTGTGTGTGTGTGTGTGTGTGTGTGTGTGTGTGTGTGTGTGTGTGTGTGTGTGTGTGTGTGAGAGAGAGAGAGAGAGAGAGAGAGAGAGAGAGTGCGTCCTGGTAAACCCTACATTATGGGGACAAAATGTCCCCACAAAGATGGCAATATCCGAAATCCTTGTCCTTGTGGGGACATTTTTTGGTCCCCATGAGGAAAACATCTTATAAATCATACTAACTGATGTTTTTTGAAAATGTAAAAGTGCAGAATGTTTCCTGTGTGTGTGTGTGTGTGTGTGTGTGTGTGTGTGTGAGATGGGTAGGTTTAGGGGTAGGGGCAGTGTAATGGGATAGAAAATACGGTTTGTACAGTATAAAAACCATTACGCCTATGGAAAGACCCCATAAAACATGGAAACACAACATGAGCGTATGTGTGTGTGTGTTAAGGTGTCTTGTTGCATGCAGGGTACTTTTCACCTAAAAAAAATACTGTCCTCACCACAAGACCTGAAAGCAGATCTAGGATCAGTTGACTTCAGATATTTGATGATAACTGGATCAGGTACACTGGTCACAGAGCGCCACACATTTGTGAATTTGTGTTCCAGATCAGTAGAGATACTGAATTGGGCTCAGGTCAGATGCACGCTTATTCTCGTCAGATACAGAAACCTGTAATCATAAGCCATCATACATCACTGCAGAGCCATCTGTGCGCTCCTCCATCAAGAGCTGTACTGCAGCACACCAGATGCTCATTTGATTGGATGAGCTTGTGTCTGCTCCTCAGTCATGGCCTTTTTAATCACTGATACTTTTTAAATGACATTTGCCGTTCCTCCTCTGGAGAATCAATCTGATTTGAGAAAGACAGCGAGACAGATTGATTATAAAATAGCCCATTTTGGAGCTAGCGTTCAACATTATGAACTTTTACTCAATAGCTCGTATTTCTTTTTAGCATATTTCTGGTTCTAGCAACATTTTCGCAGTAACTATAATAATTGATGATACAAAAATATTATGTTTTATGATTATTTTTACTTTTTTAACATTTATTAAATAAATTAGTAATTGGCAAGAACAGATGGTTTTAATTATGCAACTATAATATATCTATGTGCTCTTTCTGTAAAATGATGGCATATGGTGCAAAATGTCTGATTTGTTTGATGCTTTGAAGAGTATCGCTCTCGACAGCTTGTTAGCAATCTTTTACCTTGATGACAGATTTAAATCAGCCGAATTCATAATGTCATCACACAAAACCAGTGTTTAAGTTTGTGAGTTGTGCATGACCTGAAACCCCAACACATCATTATTATTGACAGTGTGTGTGTATATATATATATAACCCAGGTCTTCACCCAGGCTGCATTTATTTGTTTAAATACAGTAAATATTATTACAATTTAAAATGTGCTTTCTAATTTAAAACGTAATGTATTCCTGTGATGACGTTCCTCCAGTCTTCAGTGTCCCATGATCCTTCACAAATCCTTCAGATGTGAGGATGTCATATTTTGTGGAAACCGTAATGCATTTTTCAGGATCCTTTGATTTAATAGAAAGTTTAAAAGAACAGCATTTATTTGAAATATATTTTTGTAACATTACAAATGTCTTTAACATTAATTTGTAGTAATTGTATTAATTAACTGACACTTTTATGATACATACAGACTAATGCAAATGTATGTTTCTGTACATATTTTCAAAATTACTACATAATATACATGTATTCATGGTTACCTTTTATCAAATATATAATATACATAATTATTATTTATTATAGTATCTAATAACATTTTATAACAGTTAAACTGTAGTTTATGATAAATATAATTCATAATTAATTATTTTTATATAATTTGCCTCAACACATAACAAAACCGTCAATTACTCTTAAAAGATAAAAGTAAAGTATTATAATTTAATAATGCACTATGAACATTTATAAGACATTCGAATACAATCATAAGCCATCATATGACGTTTTTCTGGTAAGCTTTTGTTGTATGGAAAAGAACGTCAAAAATCCTGCCTAATTTCTTCTTTTGTGTTCCACATAAGCAATGACTTGAGTAAATAATGACAGACTTTTCATTTTTATGAAGATGTCATTCCCTTTCTCTCCTTTTTGTCCTATTATTGGATACTTTATCATCATCATTGTCATGTGTCCTGTAACTTTCTCTCTGTTCCTCTATTACCCTCCGACACCTTTCATTTTCTCTCACACCTTCAACCAATCTGAGTTACATAAGACATCATTGTTCAAGAAGGCTTTCCGGTGACGTCACTGTCAGATTATCACTGGCTTTAGACGACAGATGCTTTCTACTGTCCACCAGAAGCACAATAGAGCTGTGTCAGCGATAATCAGCTTTGATTTGACTTTAATGATATTGCATTTTACCATAGAAAATGTTTCTGCAAGTTTCTGCAAATTAAGATTGGATGCAAGTATAAATATAGCTGCAAGCAGCAATTATCACAACAGAAGCAAACAAGGAAGCTAGCAGCAGACCAACAATTTTAAGCAAAAAGTGTGCAATTTGTAAACCCACAAATTGGATATCATTTGACTCGAGCAGCATGTAGCCTCAGGTCGTATTGGTCTGAATACGAATTTACGGAGATTCAGCCTTGCGTCTATTTTCGCAAACTTCGTTCGCGCGTTATTGGAAAACAGTTTGATGAATCATCTTGAATTCAAAAAAGCTTTGTCACCATGGCCTGTAGATGATCTGGTTAGACTTTTGTACACATCTGAGCAACGGCCTTCGAAATGCATGTTTATCGGAAAATTCTAAATGGCGGGAAAATGACGTCATAGGGTGCAATCGAATCGTCTTGAGCCAAGGAATCAGATTAAAGAATAATTCCTCTAAAAGTGGTTCAAAAGTTACGAGCACAAATGTAAGTGAAACTTTGGACAGGTGGTGGCGCTAGAGGGATTGAGTTAGAGACTTTAAATTTGCTATGGTGAATGTTTGGACTGTCCTCTGTCTGTGTGCCAAATTCTGGGCTGCCATAGACTTCCAGAGCATAATAACAATAATAATAATAATAATAATACAATACAATACAATTTTATGTATATAGCACATTTAAAAACAACTGGTGTTGACCAAAGTGCTTTACAAAAGCCAAGGAGACAAACAATAGAATAGAAACACCATAAGATAATAAATAATAAAATGGAAAACCTATATGAAAATCAAGGCATATGGAAATCAATTGAGAAAAGATGGATTTGAAAATTGACAGAGTTCGGATCTGATATAAGCTGGTAGGATATTCCATAACTTTGGGCCGATGACCCCTGTTTTTAAGTCTAGTTCTAGGAACAAATAATAGATCAGAATCCTGGAGTGATCTGGACTGTGAGGGCGGATGTAATAGTTGACATAGTTGGATGTAATACAAATGACAAAACTTTAAAATCAATTCTGTGTTTAACCGGTAACCGATGAAGCGAGATCAAAACTAGTGTAATGTGTTCACTTTTACGCTTCCCTTCGAGGAGCCGTGCTGAAGCATTTTGAACTAATTGCAGGCGTGAGATGCATATCTGAGGGGCACCAATATATAAAGAGTTACAATAATCGAATCGGGATGTTACAGAAGCATGCATAACAGTCTCAAAGTTCTTAGCAGACAAAAAGGACTTAACCTTGGCTAAAAGACGAAGATGGTAAAAACAGGACTTAACCACAGCACTTGTCTGCTTAACATATTTAAGATTATCAAGAAGAAAAAACAGATTCCGAACACAGGTGGTACTGTATGGTAACAGCATATGCAGATCCAAATCACGAGTACTGCGATCGTTTGAACCAAACAGAATCATTTCAGTCATGCTCTCATTAAGACTCAAGAATAGAATAGTAAAGAACGCCAGCGATTACAATAGGTAACACATTACTATTAGGTAATAGTACACACCTTTGGTGCTTGGCCCCTAAAAATACACATTTCACCTATGAGTACTATGCGTACTCCTGAATGCTTTCCAGATCTTGCCTTTCCAGATGTGTAAGCTGCCCATGCAACACAAAAATGACTAATGCGCATTGTAATTCTACACTAGTTTTGTACTATATTATTGTAATATTCCATATTTAGTTTTCTCTTCTCCGTTCTGCAACATCATTAACTTCTGCTCGTACATGGCAGGCATTTTGAAGACCTTCACTGTGAGTCCTGCTGTGCTGCAAACACATTTAGCCATTTATAGGCTGTTTGATTTGGCAGAGTAAATGATGCGCTGGCAGGCGGGATTCGCAGCAAATACGACTGAACTACTGCCAAAGGAAAACAGGAAGAAATCCAGGAACTAAACGATCATTCCAAAACAGATTCAAATCTAGTTGTGGTCACATATAAGTGAGTAATTGAATGATATACCTGATAAGAGACCCACAGAGGTCCAGCAGAACCATTTAAAGAGCTCAGAATGAGAAGATGTTACTTGTTGGCCTTGCATAAGTCACCCCATCTCATGTGATTGACGGTAGACTACCTTGTTAGCTGCACCGTTTGGGCCCAAAAGTCTGAGAATACACATCTGGGTCCATATACACTATACTGTTCTAAGAGTTTTTGGAATTAAGTTTTTTGAGGAAAACATTTCAGGATTCTTAGGTTCTGGAAACTCTTCTCTATAAAATGTGCAGCGCACAGATAAACGTTGGGGTTATAATGTTCAGGAACAGTGTTTAAAATAAATTTTAACCAGTCTAAGTTCGTCCGCTTTAGGACAAACTTTGTCCGGGGTGGAAAAAACAGCGACACTCTTAATCTTCTCTAGTGCAGCTCAACCAGGCCTTGTCTCCTTTTTTTGCGTATTCCGTGAGCGGGGATTATTTAGGAACATTGTGACTTCATAAAGCCTGGTATTGTAGTCCAAACAAGCCGTTTGTTGTAGTTCTTGAAAAGTGGATTCTGTTGACGAAATCTCTCCCTTTGGAGTGACTTTGAGCTTTGTGACCTTGCAGATTTTTTTTATGCTCAAACAGCAAAAGCTGAAAAAGTGAAAAAGCTTAACAGGACCCCTTTAATATAACGAGTAGCATTGATGTAACTCACACAAAAACAAGAAAAATCATGGCTAACCAAACAGGGAGGATTACACTTTTCCAATGATGCATTGATGGTTAGTCAATCTGTGAAATGACTTCATTGCAAATGTTTGTGTATGTTCTGTATGTTCTTTGTATTATCAGTTCATTTACTCTGCACTGGGTGTGAGAGATTTGCTGAAAGTGAATCGCATCCTCTATGAAGCCTCTTAGGTGGAAACAGGTTCCTCACCTCCACATTTGTATTCCCATTTACGCATCTCACCCTCCCTGAAATTGAACTATCTAGAGATCTTCATGTCCGGTTATCTCCCATGTTTCCTTTCCCCACCATGGCAACACCGTACACAGAGTGTTTTAATGAGAGAACTGTCTCGCCCAGGTTCATCATCCCTCCCAGGATACATACGACAACATCGCGCAAATAAGTCAGACTTCCACCGGTCCTGAGAGCGTAACGTTTGGACAGCGATGCCATCATACTTCAAGCAACACAAAGCACTGGTCAGCAGAAAACAGCATCACAAAGGTAAGCCAGAAGAAACCTCTTCATTTTCTTCTATGCCAGGCAAAAGTTTGGACACATTTGAGCAAATTTGTATTTTACGTGGTCGCAATAAAAAGGCTTTTGCTTAAATGCTTGAAATTGTTTTTGACAAATAGTTCTGTAGACAAATAATTGTGCGTACATATGAATTTGCTTATAAAACATTTTTACAATAAAATTGTAGAATTTTTAAAACATTTAACAGTTTTGATTAGATTCTCAAATAAATTATCAGTGAGTATTAACTCTAGATTCAAATCTAGATTTTTAATAACAATGTATAGAAAACATTAATATTTTGTTTTTACGCATGGCTTTATATATATATATATATATATTATATATATATATATATATATATATATATATATATATATATATATATATAATACAAATATAAAATAATATTACAGTTTAATTAATTCTTTGCATTAATTTATTATTCCTTATTTTTAAATATTATTTATTTTTGTATAAAGATAATTCAAATTGGTCAAGAAAACATGCATAATTGTCGCAAAGAGATTTTGGGGTGGAATATAGCCCGATGTAATGTTTGTTTTTACAAAAATAAAAATCAGTAGGTGTGTCCAAAGAGTCCAAACATGACAGCCAGTCAACTATTAAATGTGTATATATATATATATATATATATATATAATATAATAGATAGAGAGAGAGAGAGTTTTTTTCCAAATGTAAAAACGAAAAGTAAAAGTATACCTTTTAATAATATTTTAATCGCAGACAGTGGTCTTTAATGTTGTTATATGTCCAGTAATAAGAGAAGTAAAATTCCTGTTTGGGATTTACTCTAGCCTGTTAAAGGAGGAAGTGTCACACTGTGAGATTATCCTGACTGGCCCAACAGATTGCATGCAATAATCTCTCCTTGAGCTCACTGTACGCTCTGATGCGGCCCTTCACAAGTGGCCTAGGGTTTTCATTTTAGTAATGTCTTTTCAGTGACTTCATAGTGAATGTGGGATTCATTTTCAGACAGTGTGCATTTACTAAAGCCTTCAGCAATCCCATAATCGCACTGAGACATGTACATGAACTCTGCCTCGTGGTAAATGTTATTGTGCAGAAGACATACTGTGCATAGTCTTGCTTTACAAATTTATTTACGTTATACGTCATTGTTGTACAAACCCGATTCCAAAAAAGTTGGGACACTGTACAAATTGTGAATAAAAACAGAATGCAATGATGTGGAAGTTTCAAATTTCAATATTTTATTCAGAATACAACATAGATGACATATCAAATGTTTAAACTGAGAAAATGTGTCATTTTAAGGGAAAAATAAGTTGATTTTAAATTTCATGGCATCAACACATCTCAAAAAAGTTGGGACAAGGCCATGTTTCCCACTGTGTGGCATCCCCTCTTCTTTTTCTAACAGTCTGCAAACGTCTGGGGACTGAGGAGACAAGTTGCTCAAGTTTAGGAATAGGAATGCTTTCCAGATCTTGCCTTTCCAGATGTGTAAGCTGCCCATGCCACACGCACTCATGCAACCCCATCCCATCAGAGATGCAGGCTTCTGAACTGAGCGCTGAGAACAACTTGGGTTGTCCTTGTCCTCTTTAGTCCGGATGACATGGCGTCCCAGTTTTCCAAAAAGAACTTCAAATTTTGATTGGTCTGACCACAGAACAGTTTTCCACTTTGCCACAGTCCATTTTAAATGAGCCTTGGCCCAGAGAAAACGCCTGCGCTTCTGGATCATGTTTAGATATGGCTTCTTTTTTGACCTATAGAGTTTTAGCCGGCAGCGGCGAATGGCACGGTGGATTGTGTTCAGCGACAATGTTTTCTGGAAGTATTCCTGAGCCCATGTTGTGATTTCCATTACAGTAGCATTCCTGTATGTGATGCAGTGCCGTCTAAGGGCCGAAGATCACGGGCATCCAGTATGGTTTTCCGGCCTTGACCCTTACACACAGAGATTGTTCCAGATTCTCTGAATCTTTGGATGATATTATGCACTGTAGATGATGATAACTTCAAACTCTTTTTCTTTGAGAAACTCCTTTCTGATATCGCTCCAGTATTTTTGGCCGCAGCATTGGGGGAATTGGTGATCCTCTGCCCATCTTGACTTCTGAGAGACACTGCCACTCTCAGAGGCTCTTTTTATACCCAATCATGTTGCCAATTGACCTAATAAGTTGCAAATTGGTCCTCCAGCTGTTCCTTATATGTACATTTAACTTTTCCGGCCTCTTATTGCTACCTGTCCCAACTTTTTTGGAATGTGTAGCTCTCATGAAATCCAAAATGAGCCAATATTTGGCATGACATTTCAGAATGTCTCACTTTCAACATTTGATATGTTATCTATATTCTATTGTGAATAAAATATAAGTTCATGAGATTTGTAAATTATTGCATTCCTTTTTTATTCACAATTTGTACAGTGTCCCAACTTTTTTGGAATCAGGTGTGTACTTATGCATATTTAAATTAAATAAATCATGAAAATGTAATAAGAATAAGAATAGGAATTAAGAATGTGAGACTTTGTGTGCTTAATCATCATACAATTCATGCCATAATGAAAAAAGGAAATTAAAAACACTTTAATGGTTCTTTTTCTTTTGATTCGGGTGTGGACATGTTAATTTTTTTGTGGCATTCACGTGCATTAGGGTCACCTTACCATTGCTATCACTCACACATCTGTGTAATGCCTGTGTAATATGGTTGTCTAGATGATTTCTTTTTTTTTTTTTTTTGCCAAGTGGTTGTGGGTTGATAAAACAAGACGTTTAACCTTGACTGAAATCATGCTGCAGTGCACCTTCTTTTAAGTGATTGGACTTGAGTTTCATGTGGTGGAGTTGAACAAATTTCATAGTCCTGAGCCGTATTTAGAGACCAGACTTGTGCCACTAAAGCAGCCACTTATGGCAATGTGCTGAATACCACTCAGAACACCTTAGCAACCATATAGCAATGCCATGGCATTGTGGCGTGGGAGTTTTGCACATGCAAACACCACTCTCATTTTCAGAAACTACAAAAATCAAGTTTGGTTTATTGTCAGATAATGTTTTTCAAATTCTCCAAAACTGTTTATGATTAAATTTCATATTCGAATGAAATCTGACAACAACGGTCTCATAAATTTGGTTTCTAAATGCTCAAATAAAAAAAGCATTTTTCACACTGAAGCAGCCAATGCCATGTGTAGTCATAAGCACAATGACTTTACCAAATTTACTCTTTTATTTAGAAGGCGGGACTTATGCTGCCTTCACGTGATATCGGATAGTTTCCTAGGTAAAAAATGCACATGAACGCCCTCTGATGTCATGTTTACCACTAGGAAGTTCGGAAATAATGATGCGTTCAAGTCCTCCTGGGATGTTCGCATTTACGAGGTGAGAAGTCGTGTTTACGACATCATGTGCATTCAAGTCTCTTTGGTCAGAGCAAGATGGCAGTGTACCTTCTTTTAATGAATTTCACATAAATGCAGCAAGGTTTGTTAACTCTGCTTGTAGAAAATGAAGGCACTGTAAACGGTATCATTATATATTAGGTTTATTGTTATATTACAATGCTAGCTTACTTTGTTGTAAATGACAAAGCCTGACCGTGCCATTGCTAAATACCTGTTATATTCAACTAGACTTTGCATCCATTGATTCCGCCATGTTTCTCACTGACACGCCCCCATCTCGTCGAACAAGAGTGGGCGTTTCTAAATTTGTGGGTGTTTTCAAACTGATGGGCGTTTATAAATCACGCAATGAAAATGATCCCCTTCACCCGACCCCACCCCTAAACCCTACCGACACTGTGACGTGGGCAAATCGGGTAACACAGTGGAAAACGCCCCTCTGTTTATGGCCACGCCCACTGATGTGGTAACTCCTATTACTAACCTGCAGAGACATATACTCGAGAAAAGAAAATCCCGAACTTCCCACTGGTATTTACAACTTCGTGGTGGCGTTCATGTGCGTTTAACTAGTAAATACAATCTTTACGACATGACTTGAACGCACCATAATTGTGATACCCAAATTCCCGAGATGGGCGTGCCATAAATTTAAACATGGTAGCAGGGAGAGCTACTGCTGTGACAGGTATGATTTATTAGTTTTGGCTTGTCATTAATGTAGAGCATATTTACATATACGACTCGCGTAATAATTTAAAGCATGTAGCTTATGTTTTATACACAGAGAAAATAGCCAGCATTTGACCGAAATTACAGAATCTGCAGAAAGCCGTTCTGGATATGTTTATATGGTTGTCAGCGCATGTGACACTACATATTAGCCTAATGTTGATTTTAATAAGATTTTCCCAATAAATAGGCGATAATAAACCTGGTGTCCTCCATGATTCCTGTTCATTCCGACAACAAGCACTTGAATGCAACAAGCTCGAAATCACGATTTCTGCAGTGGGATTAACACATTTCCGATATGCCGTCATATTACGCTTTGCACTTTGTCCAGTTCATAGGATAATATGAGTCGTCTTTGTTAATGGTCATTCACCTGGTGTCAGTTTTAAAATCTACCGACAGCCTTGTCATTGTAAATTCGTTTTTTTTTTAAATGCTTTGTTTGTGATAGCTTTGTTTTAGTTAAAGCCAGTCTTTATTTAAATTAAGCAATTTTGTGTAGGGGAGCGCGGGGCACAACCTAACGCGGGGTTAGTTGCAACACATGGTTTAACACTTTCCACACATGCCGGGATGACGAAACTTTGTGTATTTACTAGTTGCCATATCAACATTATACAGAGAAAAAAATGCACCAAAATTAAAAAATCTTTGGAAGATATCACTGAACATTTATCTAAGCATAGCAAAAGTAAATTTCTTACTGAAGTTTATTTAAAATAAGACAAATCTGATATTATTGTAATGTTATATCTGTTATTTAACAGTTGAGATGGTTCTTTAATGCTGATCTAACAGTTTAATCCCAGTTACACAGATGTGGTCACACTGCGTTACAATGAGCCCCTATTAGAACTGCGCTATTATATTCTATACTTTTATGAATTCCTTTGAGAAACCAGGAGAAAAGGGTGAATAAAGACTGAGAGTCAATGTTCAGATTCATTATTATTGTTTTGAACTATGCTGTATAGCTGTATTTAGTGATGTTTGTTGTCAAACTCAGAAATTAGTGTATTTTTAATTATTAAAAATGGCATTATTTCATTTTAAAAAGTTAATAATTGTATTTTATTGACAAGATATTTTAGTTTGTCTTGGATATTTGTTTTGGATTATATCAGGTAACATGATTTAAGCTGTCATTTGATCATGTTATAGTGTGCCCCACCTATGGGGCATGTTGTCACATTTCTCTTCCATTCTTTCGGGCTAAATCAAGAGAGAAGTATACACTGTATTAATGAAACAAAACTACATATTTATACTAGACGTGTGCAATTAATGTGGGGAAAAAGAAATACTCTGAACCTCAAGTGGATTTACACAAACTGAGACAGTCCAAAAGCGTTAGGTTGTGCCCCTGCATGATTCCCCATTGCCCACTTGCTCTCGATATTGGTACTGAAAAGGCAATTTAAAAACCTGATATTTGTTAACCATTACTCATAATGCAAGATTGCGCGCGCGCTGTGTGTGTGTGGTGACATCACATGTAGACAGTCATTACAAGAGACCTTGAGAATCCGCCTCGCTGGCCGCTCCTCCTTCATTGACAGCTCATGTAATCTCCAACCTGTTGGTTATTTGCGCTCCTCTCGCCGGGATTAATCTGTCCAGACTGCAGCAGGCGTTTGGCAAGAGAGTCAGAGCGGGGCATCTTTTTGCGCACTTTCCTCTCTAGGTAAGTCAAAGGACGGGTCCCATTCACAGACGAGACGAGGCTGGTGTGAAAACAGGTCACTTTAAATTACAGTGTTCATGTTAATGTGAAATTATTTATTTTATTTGTTGTAATCCATTCTAATTGTATGCAATACATGGGCATTGTAATTTAAAGTGTTTTTTTTTTCTTCCTTCAATAGACTGTTTTATTGCTTGAGTGTGCCCAACAATTGATTGAAGAAATCAACTTCTGACTAAGTGATTTGCCAAAATTTAACCGCTCGTTTTTCATCCCGTGCACACTGGTGATGGTACATATGAAAGATTTTTGCATGCACGCCACACTGTAGTAGCTAATTGCACATGAATGTGCATAATTGCATTTCGGACGCTTTGCAAATGAGATCTGCGCAGCATCCCCTCTCCTCGCTTCTCATTGTTTGTCACTGCTGTCCTTGCTTGAGCCTCGATCGTGTCTGCAAAAGACAAAAATCCTGCTGGAGTTGGTACAGACCTGAAGGTAAGGTCCAAAAACTGGCTTTTTGTAAAATAATCCCCTCTGCTTATGCATGCAGCATCAGAATGCACATGGTGAAAGATGATTAATGGATCGCATTATTATGCGTGTGGTTTGAAGGTGCACTCTGGGTTTGTTCATGTACAGATTAGATTAAGACTTTGAATGATGCGATATAAGTATCGTCAGTCACCGTATGGGACATGCACTTGATGATCCGTGCTGAGCTGCGTGTTTATGCTGGTCTCCCGGCGCCCTGTACATTAAAGGGGCTGCAGAGGAAAGACAAAGCCAGGCACGTGCAGAATGTTCTTCTTGTGTGAGCAAAGAGAAACATTGATTATTTGTGTGTTGTGCATTGCAAGATGCATTTTAAGATGTGATATACTAAAATTAATTGCAAGTCCTGTGATTGAGAATGGTTCTGTTTGTATTGAACCTTTTGAAAAAAATGTAATGTTTTGTTTTACACATTTCTTAAATATTGTATTTATTTGGGTTTTTTTTAATGAATATGCATTTATCTTCATATAAATGTTTATAATTATTAATAAATATGGGATTTGTTTTATAAATTTGTAGTTTAACGTATGATGATTGCCATATACCTTAATTTATGCTTTAATCATATATATAATGTTATTATCATTATTTCCTTCAGCTGGTAATTCTTTATATTTGAAAGCCGATAACTGCTTATCTGTATCAGCCAAAATTTTCTTATCGATGCATCCTTAATATACATAGACACTGATATAATGTGTGTGTGTGTGTGTGTGTGTGTGTGTGTGTGTGTGTGTGTGTGTGTGTGTGTGTGTGTGTGTGTGTGTGTGTGTGTTGTCACTGATGATAATGATTGCATGCAATCATGGTGTTTTTTGAGACCTGTCCATTCTTGCCTCGTAATTGGATGTTCCTTGTTACCTAATTTGTCTATTAGTGGTCTACTAATAGTCTATAAATTACTCCATTCCATTAAGTTTTTGCACCTCATTGTATTTAACGACACTCTTACTGACAAATTAGTGATATTTTTGGCTACTGAGCTTCTAAATGGCGAGTGACCTCATGAACTCAGGGAGTGAATAGTTTTAAGGTCAGCTCAGAAGATCAGAGTCTTTAACCCGTTATATAAGTGGAATGAGAGCGGGACTTACCAGAACTTCACAGAACTCAGTTCTGCTAATTCCAGAGAAGCCTTTTTATGTTGGAAGACAAATCTATTGGATTGCATGTGTATATTTAAACACCTATTATGAAGAAACCTTGGAGGAAAAAAAAACACAATAGACGTGGAAAATGAGCAGTGGCTGCTGGGTTTGAGTTTGTTATATGTGATCCTGGAACACAAAACCAGTCAAACAATGTTGAAATTGGGATTTATACATCATCTGAAAGCTGAATAAATAAGGATAGGATGTTAAGATAGGATAATATATATTGTCCAATTTTTGTCCAATTTGGCCATGATCTGGAATCTGAAGGTGCAAAAAAAATCGAAATATTGAGAAAATCGCCTTAAAGTTGTCCAAATGATATTGCTAATATTAATAACCTTTTGATATATTTACGGTAGGAAATTTACAAAATATCTTCATGGAACATGATCTGTACTTAATAATGATTTTTGGCATAAAAGAAAAATCGATACATTGTATTTTGTCCCATACAATGTATTGTTGTATAAATATACCCTTGCAACTTATGACTGGTTTTGTGGTCCAGGGTCACATATTGATGTGTTTTGTTGAAGATGATGACTTTATCAAATACATCCAATAATTTATAGGCATGTGGACAGCTTTGTGTTGGGTTTGCACAGATGAAAGGTCTAGTTTAGAGAAAGAAAATCCACCTTCTCTGCATGGATGCAACTCAAGAGATATTCCAGTTCTAACAGACCCAGATTTATTTATAGATATTTCACAGAAAGAAATCTCCACAGAAAAACCAAGAAGAATCTCATAAGTCACCTAAACTCCATAAGTATTAAGACGTACATCTACCTGTCTGTACACTGACCAGCCAAAACCTGATTAGTGTTTTCTGACAACCGTCTTACAGCTATGTAGGACAGCCAATGAGGAGCTGTGGAATTTTTAAAGAGTTCAGCGCAGGTCTGTGACACACCAAAATAGGCTTTTAGATGATCTCACATCCTGTCAAGAGTGAAGCTGTCCACTGTCTGTCAGTAGCTGAAAAATGAGCATGAGACTTGAGCTGGTTTCTGCTGTGCACTTTGAACCCTGAATGATGCAAAGTTTTTGATGTTTCATCTTGATTTGGAAGTCTAACTGGATTTATATTAGGAATCAGGCCTCATGGCTCCTGGACTATTAGGGGTTATTTTGGCTGCAAATAAAGGTACATTCAAAAATCTTTGATTTAGTGCTCACTTTTTTTTCTTAGCAGACTGTCACAGATCACAGACGTGTATCTTTGTTGCTCACTTTATAAAGAGGTTTCTTTTTTTATCCTCTTCAGAAATCCCTGTCGAAGCTCACACAGAAATGGGGCGAAAGGAGGGCGACTATGATTGGAAAAAGAGCACGGATAACATCCAGGATGTGTTTGAATTCATGGAGGTGCTCGGAACGTAAGTACTAATTTAGTTCCTCTTATTATTCATTGTAAAAGCTGTGAATGGTTTTATAAACATCATTTTGTCATTTTTTTTTTTTTTTGGAATATATACTGACAGAATTTGTCTCAAGTGGCATTTTATTTTAATGAAGTATAGCGTAAACAAATACTGTGCTAAAAAAATACTGTGCACATTAAATCAACATTTTTAAATACATTTTCCAGAAAGCTGATTTTCCTCACCTCAAGTATCTGGTAAAGGATTGACCCAGAGTGTTTACCCAACTTTACCGTGTGGGATTTGGGGCTTGGGAGATTGGGAGATTAGTTGTTCATTCAGAAAAAAAAAACTCAGGAGCTTCAGCTTTAACTCTGTCTTTATATTTAAAGGGTTAGTTCACCCAAAAATGAAAATGATGTCATCATTTATTTACCCTCATGTCATTCCAAACCCGTAAGACTTTCGTTCATCTTCAGAGCACACAGAAAGATATTTTAAATCTGAGATCTTTCTGTCCCTCCATAGACAGCTACACAACTACCACTGACGCTTCAAAAAGATCATAAAGAGATCGTAAAACTGATCCATATGAATTGAGAGGTTTAGTCAAACATTTCTGAAGCGACACGATCGCTTTATATGATGAACAGATTGAATTTCGTCTTTTATTTACATATAAATATTCATCAACTCACACACATCAGCTTCCTCAAGAACCAGTGAGGTTCATTCTCGTGTTACGCAGCACGTTTGAGCTTCCTCAAGAACCAGTGAGGTTCATTCTCGTGTTACGCAGCACGTTTGAGCTTCCTCAAGAACCAATGAGGTTCATTCTCGTGTTATACAGCACGTTTGAGCTTCCTCAAGAACCAATGAGGTTCATTCTCACGTCACGCAGCACATTTGAGCTTCCTCAAGAACCAATGAGGTTCATTCTCGTGTTACGCAGCACGTTTGAGCTTCCTCAAGAACCAGTGAGGTTCATTCTAGTGTTACGCAGCACGTTTGAGCTTCAACAAGAACCAATGAGGTTCATTCTAGTGTTACACAGCACGTTTGAGCTTCCGCAAGAACCAATGAGATTCATTCTAGTGTTACACAGCACGTTTGAGCTTCAGCAAGAACCAATGAGGTTCATTCTCGTGTTACACAGCACGTTTGAGCTTCAGCAAGAACCAATGAGGTTCATTCTCGTGTTACACAGCACGTTTGAGCTTCAGCAAGAACCAATGAGGTTCATTCTCATGTTACGCAGCACGCTTGAGCTTCCTCAAGAACCAATGAGGTTCATTCTCGTGTTATGCATCACGTTTGAGCTTTAGCGAGAACCAATGAGGTTCATTCTCGGGTTACGCAGCACATTAGAGCTTCAGGAAGAACCAATGAGGTTCATTCTTGTGTTACGCAGCACATTTGAGCTTCAGGAAGAACCAATGAGGTTCATTCTCGTGTTATGCAGCACAGTTGAGCTTCCGCAAGAACCAGTGAGGTTCATTCTAGTGTTACGCAGCACGTTTGAGCTTCAGCAAGAACCAGTGAGGTTCATTCTAGTGTTACGCAGCACATTTGAGCTTCAGGAAGAACCAGTGAGGTTCATTCTCGTGTTACGCAGCACGTTTGAGCTTCAGCAAGAACCAGTGAGGTTCATTCTAGTGTTACGCAGCACGTTTGAGCTTCAGCAAGAACCAGTGAGGTTCATTCTAGTGTTACGCAGCACGTTTGAGCTTCAGCAAGAACCAATGAGGTTCATTCTAGTGTTACGCAGCACGTTTGAGCTTCAGCAAGAACCAATGAGGTTCCTTCTCGTGTTACGCAGCACGTTTGAGCTTCAGCAAGAACCAATGAGGTTCCTTCTCGTGTTACGCAGCACGCTTGAGCTTCAGCAAGAACCAATGAGGTTCATTCTAGTGTTACGCAGCACGTTTGAGCTTCAGCAAGAACCAGTGAGGTTCATTCTAGTGTTACGCAGCACGTTTGAGCTTCAAGAACCAGTGAGGTTCATTCTCGTGTTACGCAGCACGTTTGAGCTTCAACAAGAACCAATGAGGTTCATTCTAGTGTTACACAGCACGTTTGAGCTTCCGCAAGAACCAATGAGGTTCCTTCTTGTGTTACGCAGCACGTTTGAGCTTCAGCAAGAACCAATGAGGTTCCTTCTCGTGTTACGCAGCACGTTTGAGCTTCCACAAGAACCAATGAGATTCATTCTAGTGTTACACAGCACGTTTGAGCTTCAGCAAGAACCAATGAGGTTCATTCTCGTGTTACACAGCACGTTTGAGCTTCAGCAAGAACCAATGAGGTTCATTCTCATGTTACGCAGCACACTTGAGCTTCCTCAAGAACCAATGAGGTTCATTCTTGTGTTATGCATCACGTTTGAGCTTTAGCGAGAACCAATGAGGTTCATTCTCGGGTTACGCAGCACATTAGAGCTTCAGGAAGAACCAATGAGGTTCATTCTTGTGTTACGCAGCACATTTGAGCTTCAGGAAGAACCAATGAGGTTCATTCTCGTGTTACGCAGCACGTTTGAGCTTCCTCAAGAACCAGTGAGGTTCATTCTAGTGTTACGCAGCACGTTTGAGCTTCAGCAAGAACCAGTGAGGTTCATTCTAGTGTTACGCAGCACGTTTGAGCTTCAGCAAGAACCAATGAGGTTCATTCTTGTGTTACGCAGCACGTTTGAGCTTCAGCAAGAACCAATGAGGTTCCTTCTCATGTTACGCAGCACGTTTGAGCTTCCGCAAGAACCAATGAGATTCATTCTAGTGTTACACAGCACGTTTGAGCTTCCGCAAGAACCAATGAGATTCATTCTAGTGTTACGCAGCACATTTGAGCTTCAGCAAGAACCAATGAGGTTCATTCTAGTGTTACGCAGCACGTTTGAGCTTCCGCAAGAACCAATGAGATTCATTCTAGTGTTACACAGCACGTTTGAGCTTCCGCAAGAACCAATGAGATTCATTCTAGTGTTACACAGCACGTTTGAGCTTCAGCAAGAACCAATGAGGTTCCTTCTTGTGTTACGCAGCACGTTTGAGCTTCAGCAAGAACCAATGAGGTTCCTTCTCGTGTTACACAGCACGTTTGAGCTTCAGCAAGAACCAGTGAGGTTCATTCTCGTGTTATTTGAAACAAGCCGTCCAATTAGATTTGAGCTTACCCGAGCCACTGTTGTTGTACAAAAGTGTGAGAGTGGTGTCGCTGTTTTGAAAACCTGTGTAAGTTTTCCAGAAGAGAGAAGTAAATGTTATCATTGGTGTCTGAGAACAGATTAATTATCACGTCATGTACTTTATACAGATTTTCTTTATACAGATATTCATTTTCCACTGAGTTATGCAATGTTTAAAAACTTTTTTTTTTGGTAGCCTGTTTGATGATGCTACTCTTAATCTTGACACAGTTAAGCTTACATCCATTATCCCATCTGAGCTACTTAATGGGTCTCAGCCTGTAAACCAGACAGCAATGATCCGGCCCATTTGTTCTGAACCGGTTGTGTCATTGTGGGCGCAGAAAGCTGACTAGACTGTGAGCTCAGCAGACACGAGCAGCTGTACATTGTCTTTGCTGACTGTCCAATAACTACGCAGAATAATGTTTCATCAAGGCTGTTGTCCCTGAAGACAGACGCTATGAGATCAGATGCTTGCATCAGAAACTTTATTTGGGACGTTCGTTTCCATGTTTCACAGAAGTCTGTAAATAAATGATCAGTTACATTGTGATCCAAAAGTCTTCATTTGATTGCCTGATGTTACTTGTTGAGGGTGTGAGTTTTATCCAGTGGAGTCTGTAGCATTCAGGTCACTCTGTGTCTGTAGGTGATTCAAGGGTAAAGCACAGGTTAAGACACTTCTATCGGAGTGTGTTAATCGCTTTGGCAGACAACAACAGGGATCACAGACACCAGGGAACAGCTAACGGGATGGAAACAGCTTTGCGATAATCTATCGTGCATGGCCTGCAATGTGCTGTCTATTACGCCGATGACGATTAAATTATTATTCTTGATTATTTTCATTGATTAAGGCAAGACACCAACTGTGAATAGGGAAAACAATGTAGATATCACCACACTTCCCCAGTTGATTGATTACATTAAGAATTGCAAACGTTTTTGTATTACATGTTTCCTGAAATGTTGTTTAAATGAGGCATTGTCTAATTAAATATGCACTCATCTGCATACATTTCCAGATCAGAAATCTGAACACCGGATAAAGCCAGATTCAAAATTCTTGTTTCAGTTTGTTTACTTATAATTAGAGTCAAAGATTTTTACTTTTGGATATCTCTTTTATCATCACTCCATGAATCAGAAAATGCTGTCAACATAATTTTTTATAATATCAGGCAAATGATGAATGAACAAACAGAATGTACACTCACCTAAAGGATTATTAGGAACACCATACTAATACTGTGTTTGACCAGTATTCAGAACTTCAGAACTGCCTTAATTCTACGTGGCATTGATTCAACAAGGTGCTGAAAGCATTCTTTAGAAATGTTGGCCCATATTGATAGGATACCATCTTGCAGTTGATGGAGAATTGTGGGATGCACATCCAGGGCCACCACATCCCAAAGATGCTCTATTGGGTTGAGATCTGGTCACTGTGGGGGCCATTTTAGTACAGTGAACTCATTGTCATGTTCAAGAAACCAATTTGAAATGATTCGAGCTTTGTGACATGGTGCATTATCCTGCTGGAAGTAGCCATCAGAGAATGGGTACATGGTGGTCATAAAGGGATGGACATGGACAGAAACAATGCTCAGGTAGGCCGTGGCATTTAAACGATGCCCAATTGGCACTAAGGGGCCTAAAGTGTGCCAAGAAAACATCCCCCACACCATTACACCACCACCACCAGCCTGCACAGTGGTAACAAGGCATGATGGATCCATGTTCTCATTCTGTTTACGCCAAATTCTGACTCTACCATCTGAATGTCTCAACAGAAATCGAGACTCATCAGACCAGGCAACATTTTTCCAGTCTTCAACTGTCCAATTTTGGTGAGCTTGTGCAAATTGTAGCCTCTTTTTCCTATTTGTAGTGGAGATGAATGGTACCCGGTGGGGTCTTCTGCTGTTGTAGCCCATCCGCCTCAAGGTTGTGCGTGTTGTGGCTTCACAAATGCTTTGCTGCATACCTCGGTTGTAACGAGCGGTTATTTCAGTCAAAGTTGCTCTTCTATCAACTTGAATCAGTCGGCCCATTCTCCTCTGACCTCTAGCATCAACAAGGCATTTTCGCCCACAGGACTGCCGCATACTGGATGTTTTTCCCTTTTCACACCATTCTTTGTAAACCCTAGAAATGGTTGTGCGTGAAAATCCCAGTAACTGAGCAGATTGTGAAATACTCAGACCGGCCCGTCTGGCACCAACAACCATGCCATGCTCAAAATTGCTTAAATCACCTTTCTTTCCCATTCTAACATTCCGTTTGGAGTTCAGGAGACCACACCCCTAAATGCATTGAAGCAACTGCCATGTGATTGGTTGATTAGATAATTGCATTCATGAGAAATTGAACAGGTGTTCCTAATAATCCTTTAGGTGAGTTTAGAACAGTAGGGAATAAAACTGGAAAGTTTGTTGCTTCTTCTGAAGCTCATTTTAAGAAATCAGCCTTTAAAGATGTACTGTATGTATTGTAATTTAAATCTAGTAGTCATTTAAAAGGCTATTGTTCACTTTGGTCTGTTTTTATTACTACAAAATGAAAATAATAATACAAATCTGATTAATCGACCAATGACTCGATTACTCGTTTTTTCCAGACGAACAAAAGACAAGTCATATATTTCGTCACTGAAGATAAAAAAAAAAAAAAAAAAAAAATAGTGTTAAAATATCATTTCGTGTAGTCTCCTGTATTGTATCGTCTTGTCTCCTGAGCCAAGTGTATCATCACACCCCTAAAATCAACAGATGCAAATAGATAAAGTGCAATGAAATAAACACAACATGTTTTTCAGACTAGAGGAAAGATGAAAATCCAACAACATTTTTTTTTTTTTGTGTCATTTTAATGTTTTATTTTATTAATACATTTTTCCCACTTTTTTAATTTTGTCGTCATTTGTTTTATTTTATTTTGGAGAATTTTGCCACTGTGTTTTGAGACCACAGTGTTACTTTTTAGTATCAAAATAGTATTATAGTTTTTATAATAATTTTGAATTAGGTTCTATGTTCATATTTTCCATTTTCTTTTTAATTTCAGTTAAAGTTTTAGTTTGTTTGTTTTGTGTGTGTCTGTGCATGTTTTAAATGTCTTTATTGTTTTTATTAATTTTATTTCAGTTTTTGTTTTCTGTAAATCAAGTTAAACTAAATGCAAATGGCAAATTATATATATGTGTGTGTGTGTGTGTGTGTGTGTGTGTGTGTGTGTGTGTGTGTGTGTGTGTGTGTGTGTGTGTGTGTGTTTTAGGGTTTTAATTTTAGTTTCAGTTGTAATAACCAAATAAAAATCTAATTAAAAAAACAAGTTTACAATATATGCAGGTCATAAAGTGAGATAATTATCTACTTTCAAACATAAACTACTGTGTCTAGAGAGCTCTGTCACAACCTGCCCTTGCCTGTGGGTGTTACTGGCACCAGTGGAGCATTATGGGCCGTGGGGAGTTGAGTACAGTGGTTTCCTCTGACAAAAACAACCTAAAATAAACTCCCACAATCCCCCCTGGAGTTAACACCCATCAGGATGAAGTATGACATCTAAAATGGGCTTGAACCAAATATTCTATGATGGGAACTCACGTTTCTATGTATTTCATTGGCAGTTTTCTCTGCCTTTGGGCACATTCTGTGCACTGACCTTCAGTTTGAGCTGTATTTAGTTTTTATTTATGTATTTATTCATGCATTTCATTGAAATCCACAGTATTTAATGAATTCAGGACTTTCTAAAGGATTATTCACTCATGACCGTAGGTGAAGGTAAACGCACATCTCTGAGCTCATTCAATGCAGGAGTGCGTGGGAGGACGAGATGGAGTGTCAGAAGCGATGTGTGATGTAGCACTTCTTTTGTAACAGGTGTGATTTAAGCAAAATCTTGAAAAAAATTATAATATATATTTATAAATATCTTTTATGAAGTTTTAAACTTTAAACAGTTAAGTAATAATGTCATTAAAAAGAATATTCATTTAAAAATAATACATTTAGTAAGATTTACAGTCAAATAATGCAGTACACTTATTTTCAAGATATATTCTCTTAATGTTTTTTAAATATTGCATAAATAAACTGCATTTTCCATTTCTTGGCGATTTCAATATCTTACATTTTTACCTCTCAGGTAAATTTTTCTTCATCTAATCCTTTTAAATGAGTAAGCCCAATGGGGTATTAATAATTTAATATATTGTTTATATACTAGGGCATGGACAGTAGGTTCTACACTCCCTATTAAGTCAATCACTGAATATTGAATTAATTTCTAATCATTTTAAATAACCAGCTAATAGTCATTAATATTCATTAAGAATATAGACAAACTTTACATTTACATTACATTATTTTCAACACATGTAATGTTTTAAACACTTATTTTGTAACTACATTTGTGCATTAAAATTAACTTTAAAGAAGATCTACATTTCTCAGTTGAATTCATGGAGATAACATGAAAAATGTGCCATGCTTTAGAGGAGGATGGAAAATGCCTGGTGGAAAACAAACACTTTTAACATGAAAATGACATGAAATGACCACTATAACCAGTAGATGGCAGTAGAGAATAACTAATTGGCTCATTTGCCATTTCCACTCCCTTTTATAGTTATTTTCACATGTTTTACTTTTGTAATTTATGGAATTTCATAAAATAAATAAGCCCAGATTTGACAGTGAATGGGAAACCTGTCACAGTTTACGTTCAGTTTGTTTTAGTTTTCATGGACATTCAGTTTGTTTTCATTAGTCACATGTTTTCTGGCCACCTTTTAGTTGTCATGGTAATTCATTTACTCATCACAGGTGTTCATCGTTATCTCCCCCATTTACCGTGTATTTAAGTTGCTGTCTGTTCACTCTTCAGTGGTCTGGTATTGTTTGTGCATAGCACACCGTTTCGTCTGTCGGCTGTTATTTTTGGTATATTCTTATCATCTTCGTCTTCATTGAATTAAAACATGACAAAACCATCTTGAATTGCTCCCATATCATATTATGTAAACTGCATCTATGACAAAGAACTACACAGATGTAGATATCATAAGAATCTATCAATAAATGCACACATTGTCCTCTGCTTTTGAGGCTGGCGCTGCACTGCACTGCTATTGATTGAAGAACACACTGAATAACGCAGACTAAAATACGGAGATGAGCCGAAGCTTGCCGCCGGATTCACATAAGTTTTAAAGGGGACTGAGGCGATCATGAAACAGAGTTAATTGCTCATTTTTATGGGGACTGGGTGGAAATTTAGGGGAGGCTAAAGCCCTCCTAAAATGGGCTTAGTGACACCTCTGATGATAAGATTATTAGATGAATAATATGAAGATTTACAGCAGGTAAACCAGTGATGCCATAATCTCAGCAGCCTTACTCTATAGCCTGGATAAGACTGTCTTATTTAACCAATCCCATGCTAATTGTAACCTAGCCTCTTTCCGTCGGAGGCCTTACAGTGCCAGGCGACCTGGTTGCAGGCCTGTGTTTATCAAGGCACCTGGATACCAGAGCCATTAGTGTTTCCGTTGCATAAGGGATTTCACATGTAATCCTCATGCCAGGACAGCCATTCCAGGTTACAGCTGAGGAGAGCATGGAGAAAAGATAATTCAACCCTTTAGGTGATCTTCCAAAGCCTACCAGCAGCAGCCATTTAAAAGAAATATTGTTTGAATTATCCGTTCACATAATTAGTTTGTCAGTTCAGGAGTCCTTAGTAATTGTTACAGTTCTCTGATTAGTTTCTCAGATGTTGCTAAGACGTTCTGAATGGTTGCTAGCTCTACAGCCATTTTAGCAAATTGATATGCGTTTACCTACAATTATAAAATCAATTGCACTAATAGTAATTGTGTCACACATTGCTTCATACCAGATCTCGCCAGAGCCCTGGCCTCTCACATGCTGGCAACGGTACAAGCATTTCTAGCTGTGGCTAGATGGCTTGCAGTGTGGCACGGAGGTCTCAGCAGGGTTTAAAAGGTCACATTCTCGCCTTCATTAAAACCTGCTTTACTCTCAGGGGTGCCACACTGGCATCACATAATAAACCAGGATCATGATCTCTCTCTCTCTCTCTCTCTCATGATCCTAGGTAATTGCACATTCAACCTTACCCCATCTTTCTTTCTTTGCTTTCTCTAGGGGAGCGTTCTCAGAGGTCTTCATGGTGAAGGAGAGAAAAACAGGGAAACTTTTTGCTATGAAGTGTGTGAAGAAGAAAAACAAAAGGGACATCAACCTGGAGAATGAAATCGCTGTTTTGCGGAAGTAAGAATGAAACCAGCACTAGCTGTGATGTAAAAGTCTTAAGCTTTAAACAGAATACTGTTAGCTATACAATGAAACTGAAATGTGAAGATTGAAGAAATTCAAACCCAATGTAGGAATTATAGAAGCTTGTTTCCGCCACAGACTTCTCACAATTCTAACTTTTTTCTCGCAATTGCGAGTTTATATAACATAATACAGATTATTTTTCATAGAATTTTGGAGGTATAAACTCACATTTGCAAGTTATAAAGTCTTTTTTTAAAAACTTTTTCTCACAATTGCGATCATATCTTGCAATTCGGACTTTGCAATTGAAGGATATAAACTTGCATTTCAGAGGGGGAAAAAAAGAGTCAGAATTGCTATATAAACTCGTAATCATTTGATAATTTGCAATTGTAGGATAAAAACTCGCAATTCTAAGAAAAAAAAGGCAAAATACCCTTGCAATTCTGTCTTTTTATATCTCACAGTTCTGACATTTTCTCAATTGTGAAATGAATGGAATGAATGGATTAACCTGGTCACTTGGTGGAAAACATACACTTTTAACATGAAAATTACATGAAATTACCACTATAACCAGTAGGTGGCAGCATACCTCATTGGCTCATTTGCCGAATTGCGATATAAACTTATATCTTATAATTTGGGCTTTATAGCTCACAACTGTGGGATAAAGACTTCATAATCTAAGAAAAAAGGGCACAAAAAACATGCAATTTTTACTTTTTTACTTTTTTTTTTTTACTTTTTCTTACAATTGTAAAATAAAAGGACTAATCTGGTCACTTACTGAAAAACGAACACTTTTAACATGAAAATAAACGTGCAAATTGCAAGTTATAAAGTTTAAATTGTGCGATATAATCTCTCAATTCTGAGAAAAAAAGTTAGAAATATGAGATAAAAAGTCACAATTAGCTTTTTTATTGTTTTATTCCATGGTGGAAACAAGCTTCCTGATTGTAAATGCATTTGAAACCACATTTATCTGATTTTAAAGCAGCATAACTGTATTTTTTATACTAACTTTTTAATTTGTTGTCGTATAGGATCAAACACGACAATGTGGTTTGCTTGGAGGATTTCTATGAAAGTCGGACGCATTACTACCTGGTCATGCAGCTGTAAGCACATCTATTTGTATTATTTGCCACTAAAGCTACTTCAAATCTCTTTGTGTCTTTACAGCATGTCATTAAATTGCTTGTATCCCATCAGAGTTTCAGGTGGTGAGCTGTTTGACCGGATCCTGGACCGGGGAATGTTCTCAGAGTTGGATGCTAGTCAGGTTATCAAACAGGTGCTGGAGGCAGTCAACTACCTGCACATAAATGGCATCGTGCACCGCGATCTCAAGGTACAGAGACGCCACATTCACACAAACATCTGCACATATCAGGGGTGTACAAACTCGGTCCTGGAGGGCCACTCCTGAAGAGTTTAGCTCCAACTTGCCTCAATACACCAGCCTGAAAGTTTCTACTATGCTTAGTAAGACCTTGATTAGCTGGTTCAGGTGTGTTTAATTTGGGTTGGAGCTGAACTCTGCAGGACAGTGGTCCTCCAGGAGCAGGATTGGACACTCCTTGCATACAATATATAGACGAAATCAACAGACGTGGACTTAAAGGCACACAACTTTCTGGATCTTTTTTCTCTCTGCAGCCAGAGAATCTGCTATACTACTGCCCTGATGAAAACTCCAAGATCATGATCAGTGATTTCGGCCTCTCGAAGATGGAAGACCATGGCATCATGTCCACGGCCTGTGGGACTCCGGGATATGTCGGTGAGAATGATGTCAGATAAATGAGGTTTTTGACAGCCAGTGAATGTCAAAGCACAAGCGACACCTCTGTAACCTAGCTGGCTTTTGAGTGATGAACAATATTCTGTGGTAAATACTGGTTGGATTAGACGTGACTTTTATCCATTGGGATCAGGAGAAGTATGCAGTAATAGTATTGGTCAAAATTATTTTATAATACTGCATGAAAGTTGTTTTCAAAGTTATTACATTTTGATTTAAAATAATTATTTAATTATTAATATATTATTGTATAATTATATATCTTCAGCTTATTTATTGGTAACACTACAATAAGGTTTCATTAGTTAACATTTAGTTAACATGAACTAACAATGAAAAATACCTCGAAAGCATTTGTTATTCTTAGTTAATGTTAATTTCGACATGTACTAATACGTTTATTAAGATCAAAGTTTGTATATGTTAATATTATTTAATGGACCTGAGCTGACCTGTGACAAATGTATTGCTCATTGTTAGTTAATGTTAGTTAATTCATTATTTAATGTTAAATAATGGAACCTTATTGTAAAATGTTACTTAATTATTAATACTTGTTGATATAATTGATATAATTGATATAATTTTACATTTTCAGTTTTAATTTTTAGTTTAAGGTTTTTAAGTATTTAGATTTTGCCTTGATTAATTCTTAGTCATTTTAGTACTTTAACTTATTTTATTTCAGTTAGTTGCAAAGGCAACATTATAACATCTAATTTTCATTTATTTTTTATTTTTATTTTTAGAATAACGTGCACAGCTGAATCTTGCACTGTAAAACCAAAGACATTTAAGGTAATGAACAAGTACACGTATTTGTATTTCCTCACAGCCCCTGAAGTGTTAGCTCAGAAACCCTACAGCAAAGCCGTTGACTGCTGGTCCATTGGAGTCATCACCTACATCCTGTAAGTCCCTCCCTAGCGGGAATGTCATTTCTAGGAAACTGATTTTGCACTCCACATTACCAAGTGAGTTGGACTGTAAACAGCACTCTTATTTACTGAGAGTGATAAACAGATGCCAGCTTCTTTATTTGGAAACCTAAAGCTTACTGTTTGTCAAAACTGACACATTAGCAGTTTGATTAAGAGCGAGGCCATTTATCCGTGCTGAATTTAAATTAATCCGTGAATTTAAATTCACACAGAATACATAGTACAATGTACTATCTCTCTCAGATAGACGGCGCCCCCTGGTGCCTTTTTTTTGTTGTTGTTGGTTAGTTCACTTTAGACGTTCTGCTAACTAAGTATCTTTGCAACTACATGTCAGCTAACTCTCATCAGAGTATTATGAGACTGTTAGGTTAGTGTTACGTGTCAGGGTTCAGGTTAGTAGAATAGGTTGACATGTAGCTGCAAAATTACTTCTAGTCAGTAGAATGTCATTTGGGGAGCATCACAATAGTGTTAGCAGATATTAAGCAGACTAATAATACACTAATGAGAGTTAGTTGTGAGAGTTAGTAGAATGTCTAAAGAGGACTATCAATATAAAGTGTTACCATTTATTCTGCTTTATCTTCACAGCCTCTGTGGATATCCTCCTTTCTATGAAGAAACCGAGACTCGTCTGTTTTCTAAAATCATGAAGGCGCAGTATGAGTTCGACTCGCCCTTCTGGGATGATATCTCCGAGTCTGGTTAGCATCCAATAATACAACCATTCATTACTTTCTGCTTATCAGACTGCTCTAAACCTCTCTTATGATTGTGTAAAACACACCTGTAACTAGAAGCCCCTAACCTCACGTATAATTATTATATCTCTAGCAAAGGACTTCATCCGCAACATGATGCAGAAGAATCCTAAGATGCGTTATGACACAGAACAGGCCCTCAGACACCCCTGGTGAGTGACCGCGGGACACTTTTAATGCTCAGATGTTGCTCTTTCAAAGCCTTAAAGGGATGGTTCACCCCCAAAATGAAACAATTACTCAACCTTGAATTGCGCCGTACTTGCTTGACGCGTGAGAATGAATTGAATTGGTTCTCATGCTTGAGCTTACGTTTACCAAATTTGAATGCGCCTAAATTAAATGTTCATCGTATAAAGCAAACATGTCTCTTTAGAAGACTTGGATTAAACCACTTAATTCATAATAGGGCTTTATTTTATGATCTCTTTATGAACATTTTGGGAGAATAGACTTTCAATGGAGGGACAGAAAGCTCACAGATTTCAATAAAAATATCTTCATTTGTGTTTTGACGATGAATGAAATGAATGAAAGTCTTGAGGATAAATTATGAATTTTCATTTTTGGGTAAAATATCTCTTTAACATATCTGTTATGTTTAATTTATGTATACATTTTTTCAGATGTCTCAGGAAAACCATTGAACCGTTGTTGACACAGAGTATAGAGCTATAAAATTTATATGGATCAGCAGAAATAAAATAAATATGATTAGATGAAAGACTTCAACTTGAACTGGTTTTCAGTAAGTTGGCAAGTTTAAGTACTAAAATTACAAATAAAAATAAATAAATAAAGCTAAATAGAAATTAAAAACACTAACACTAATAAAAAAGACAACACATTGCAAAATTACTAAAAATAAATAAAAAAACTGAGAAAAATATTAATAATTATATATATGATAATTAGTTAGTTTATTGATTTATAAAGTACATTTAAAACAACAGAGGTTGTAACCAAAAGAAAATTAAAACAAAATCAAAACAGAATTACATATTTGATCTAAACCTTGAGGGCACATTTACACCATCAGTTAAAACATAAAGAATACAAAAACACTGCATTAAAATACTTACTGCAAAAATACATATTGCTGGGTTACACTTTATTTTACGGTGGCGTAGTTACATTATACTTACTCGAATAAGTTCTGAATAATATTAATTAACTACATGTACTTACTATAGAGTTACGGTTAGGGTTTGGTTTAGTTACTTGTAATTATGCGTAATGTACTGTTATTATTATAGTAAGTACATGTAGTAACGTGTAACTACGTTACTTATTGCTGTGATGGAGAAACAAATCCCACAAATCACATATGAGATTGACGGTTGTTAGATTAAACTGGACTAAACCTCTTCCTGTCTTAAAGTCTGGTTAAAAGAGGAAACAAAATCCTCCTGTTTTCCACTAGCCCTGGTTTTAAATCCAGCTTTGTCCTGCAGGATTATAGGAAAGACGGCCCGGAGTCAGGACATCTATCACTCCGTCAGTGAGCAGATCCAGAAAAACTTTGCCAAGTCCAAGTGGAAGGTAAGGTCATGTTTCATAACTCTGTTTGGAGTTTGTCTCCTGTGGTTTAGTCTCAGTTGGGTTTTTCAGATGATCTCTGGTCTGATTACACAATCTAAGACATTGATTTGGTCATCCCGTCTTCCCTATAATTGCTCCATCTGTGTGAATATCCGGAACAGACCAGTTTCAGCAATCTGATTTATGCTTTTGAGACAGTACCTAAAGGTGTACTTTTTTTTTTAAATCGCTGTTTGGATTTAAACAGGCAAATGCTTGCGAGTCTATGATTGGATCATCATTGCTGTGATTATTATGTTTCTAGCATGTTATATGTTTGGCAACAGAAATTGATGCACCTCTTAATGGAAATAACATCACAACGTTTATTTCCATCAATTTCTGGTCCAGATCTTATATTGACAATGCAAGAGTCAGCACTCTGTAAAGTCTCCTCCAGCACATCCCAAAGACTGTCAATGAATTTAAGGTCTGGACTCAGAGGTGCCAGTTCATGTGTGGAAATGATCCTTCCCGCTCCCTCATAACCATTCCTTCACAGTCTGAGCTGATGAATCTTGACATTGTCATCCTGGAATATGGCCGTGATGTGTCTTCATACATGGTTGTTTAAGAAATGAAAAGCTACGCACTCCATCAGTTAGGGTTAGAAGAACTGTTGGCAAACATATGACACGCTAGAAACATGATAATCACTGCAATAGTGATCCAATCATAGACTCTTAAGCATTTGCCTGTTTAAATCCAAACAGGCAGTGTATATAATGCATTGTAATATTATTTTAATGCCTTAATTATGCCTTGTTATGCACCTTATAATGCATGGATATTATAAGTAATATAATATCCATGCATTATAAGTGCATGGATAACAGTAACCACAGTAACAGTAATCACAGTCATGAATAACTGTAACCACAGTTATAATATTTAGTAAGTAGTAAACTAGTGTCCTATTCCGAACATAACCATTATATTTGGAACAGATCCATTATTAGCACACTGCTAAATGCACACTGTGCAGTATCTACTGAATATGGTTTTAAATGAAAAAGCTGTTTTTTTTTACTGTCATTTATTTGTCACACTGGTAATGGAAGTGCACTGCATTATGGGACACAGTACTTATCGCACTAAGCTAATTCTGTATAGCTACAGCATGTAGTCTTTTTCAATATACAATCAATGTGAGATTTGGCACTGAATCTGTCTATTAGCTTTAGTTCTTTCCTGCACTATACTGACCATCTGAAATCCTGATCTCGTCACTCCAGCAAGCCTTCAATGCTACAGTGGCCATTCGCCAGATGAAGAAGCTGCAGCTGGCCCACTCTGAGGCCTGTCTGAAGAACATCCCTACAACTGTGCCTGAGATCAAGGTCATCGCAACATCCACACCTGAATCCGTCCGCAAAAAGCTGTTCGCTGACACCACAGAACAAAATGGCAACATGCCCAGTAATCAGATGAACGTGCCGTCCGGCTCCACCGAGTCAAAGAGTCAGTACCACCCGGTCCGGGTCAGTCACAGCGAGACCACCCATGTTGGGACCCTAAGCATTGCAGAGAAGAGCAAACATGTGTATCACTCGGAGCCAGCTGATCTAAATGGGTATGTGTTAGTGTTTAAAGGTCACGTCATGAAAAACATGATGTTTGTTTGATCATTTGATCAACTAAAACACTCTAAATGTGAACTAAGCTATGAAAATGTTATTCAGAAACCACCTTGTCAACCATAAGCACATTAACATGAGACATCCCATGTTTACATACTGTACCTGATGAAAGAAAAATGCTTAAACCAGCCTAAGCTGGTTTGTTGGTCTTATCTGGTTGCCTGGCCTAGCTGGCGTAAAACCAGCTAACAGACTAGCCTGACCAGTCTGGGAGACTCACTAAGAACAGCTTTTTTGCCCAGCAACTTGGGGCATGTTTATATGACAACGATGTACTAAAAATGGAAAAGTAATTTTATATAGTAATTTTAGGTATTTTCACATACACACAATGACGTTGTCAAAATGATCCCCGTTCACACAGATCAGCGAAAATGACTAAAAATGCTGTATTCTGCTGCCAAGCCAGTAAATGGCGATGTCACTTTGTAAAGAAACACTATCGACTGAACACATAAAATGCATGACGTAACCGCTTTCACAAATTCATGTTTTTGTTGTTCATACAGAGGCGATAACGGCACAGTTTTTGAAAACTTGCACACTGAAACCGATATCAAAAGTTTGTTTTCAGGCCCCCAAAACGCTGTTGTCGTGTAAATGAACGGCCAAAACGCATAAAAAGTTTTACATTTTTAGTTGCAAACAGTGTTGTGTAAACATACCCTTAGTATGGGCATAGTTACTCTTTTCACATTCGAGAAGGCTACCCAATCATAATAGAGGCAATTTACATCTTAAAGGTACAGTGGCAAAAACTGACCGCTTAATTCTAAAGGTCAGAGAGAAGGTGAAAAAGGGTCATGCAAAACTAAATTATGATGTTTTCGGGTGAAAGAATCCTTGACTAACATTATTAGTGGATATCATGAGTGTTTTGCTTTGCCAAAAGCTGTTAGAACAAGATTTAGAGCCCTATTTTAACGTTCTGAGCGCATGGTCTGAAGCGCATGGTGCAGGTGCACTTAGAGCGTGTCCGAATCAACTGTTGCTAGTTTAACAACTGAAAAATATGGTCGGCGTACCAGGCGCATGGTCAAAAAGGGTTGTATCTAGTCGCTCAATGAGTAACGGGTGTTAATAAACCAATCAGCATCTCATCTCCCATTCCCTTTAAAAGCCAGTTGCGCTTGCACCATGGCTGATTCGCTATTTATATGGAATTTAGACACCCTCAACCTGACGAGTCAGTTTATATATATGTATGTATTGCCACGTTTGGTCAAATAAGTAGCCAATTTCATTCGTCGTTACTGCAAATAGGTCATTCAGATACATGCAGTGACTATCCATTAAGACATGTAGACATTTTTACCCTTAGGTACACAATGATAATCTTTTACATTGTAATCCTTTTATTTTTCATATTTAAAAATGTGTGTGTGCTGCTGCGTGTCCCTGTGTGTGTAATAAGCAGAGTGTGCACGTGTTGTGCACCCGCCTATAGATGCATATTACTAACACTCCCTTTAAATAACACAAAAAATACTGCGCTATTAACTTTAGACCAGGTTTTTGTTGGTCAATGGCGCAGTCGTTTTCAGTTCCTCAAAATAGCAGCACGCCAACAATGCGCCTGAACACACCTGGTTTTCAGACCAGCACGCCAATGGGTGAACAGATGGGTGTGAGTGCATCTGCTATTTAAACAAAGTGACGCTGGACGTGAAAATGATAACTGCGTCGGGCTGAAACTAGCAGAAAACACTTGCTTCATACCTGCTGTCACCGTGTGCCGGGTGTATGATAGGGCCCTTAAAGTTAATGTGCTATTCATAACTAATTTTCAGTGTTGTTATTGTTAACTAAAGCTAAAATCTTTTTAAAGTTAAAATAGAGCTTAAATTAAATTAAATATAAATATTAGATTAAACTATTAGATGAAAAAATTAAATAATGAAAATAATATTTAACTGAAATAATGTTATACTAAAACGGAAATAAAAATTAAAGCTAAATAGAAAAATAAACTAATAAAAATGACAAAAGCACATAACAAAATGACTAAAACTTAAACTAAAAATGAAAAATAAAATCTTTAAACTATAATTGCACTATAATTGCAAGACAAAAACAACACTGCCTTTTCCCTCTGTAATATGAAATATGTCAGAATATATCAGAAAAATGTGTGGACATAATTTGATTTTATCCATTGGGAATTGATTTGCTTTCCATAACCGCTCTAATTATGTATTTTAAATTCTTCAGGTACGCAAAAAGAAGTTCCAACCGGAACGGGCAGAGCCTGCAGACTGGCGTTTGCTCTGTCATGTGATTGAGTGCATTGGAATTATGTGATTTTGACAGGTAAAGCTGACACCTGGATTGTTTAATAACACACATATATACGCATATATATGCTACATGCCTCCCTTTCTTGTGCTGGCTACAGGTCTGTGACCTTTCACCCAGACACTGGCTGCTTTCTGTGGGCAGGTTCTGCTGCTCTGCTCTGGTCAAGAGTGTTTTGGGAATACAGCCGGCCACTGGCCCGCACCGCTCTGAAATCCTGAATTTTAGAGGAGTGCCTCCATATCTGCACACACACACTCACAGAGCACAAATACAGTCTGTCGCACACTCATAAACGACACAGTATCCTTGTAAAAGCAGAAGGAGTTGCACATTAGGTGCCGAACCTCAAAATTTGTATTTGTGTAAACAGTTTTACATTATCAAGGACAATTAATATCTCTGTATTAAAACATTTGGGGCAGGGGTCCGTGTTACTGGACGCTTGTGTAAGGAGTATTAATTCTATGCTTTTGTATATATATGCATGGCTAGTTTGTGATGTGCAATAATGTGTACCGCAGACATTTGAGTGTGTAAAACCCTTCTGCTTCACTGTAAGCTGTACTTATCGATATTAGATCGCTGGAAACTACCCAAAACTGAATTTCCAACCTTTACTTTATTCGTTAAATAGGTTTTTTTGGTAATTTAACTAGAGTGAAGGTTTATTTTTCTAATGCAGAAATTGTTATTGTATGTTTATCTATTTTTGTCATAATAAAGCAAAATAAAAATGATTTAACGCCTTTTCCCACCACTATTGTGAAACTAGCCCTTGTTTTGTGCACTATAGTGCAGTATAATGTGACGTGACACACATGAACTTTACTGTTAGAAATACTGTACTGTAACTAATTATCTTGTAAGAGATTATAATGAAGTGTCCTCTGAACTACAGAAAGGGTTTATGCTTGTGTAGGCTGCTATACTGTCAATGCTTTGTGCAATATTTTTACCAATAAACCCTCAGATTCATCACTGGTCTAATGTTTGTACTTTTTTGCATGCTTAGATCTATTTAAAGAAGCGCTCTTTCACAAAGACTGTCTACTACAGTAGAACAGGTTTTCATGCTTGAATGTTTAAAAACACCTTATTCGCTCTGTTTAGTTCCTGTCTCTGTGAAGCCCCTCCTTCTGAAAAGCACAGCGTTCTCTGATTGGTCGGCTGGATCAGTGTGTTGTGATCGGTCAACTGCTTTAAGCGTGTTTGGGAAATGTCCCGTCCCTTACCATAACCACAAGTTTCAACACTACTAACTAACTCAAACAGGCCCGCCTCTTTATTCTGCTTGTGCCTTGAGCGGTAATTATTTAAATGAGGAAAATTGTGACTCGTTCGCTCCCAGAAGAAAACTCAAGACTACAATTGAGTCATTTCAATGTGACTTTTGCAGATATTTTTCATGCTCAAACAGCAACATTACACACTAGAGAAAGCTGAAAATGTAAAAAAAGTATACAACGGGTTATTTTCAGACTGACATGCATTTTATGATATGCATATGTCTAATTTACATTCAAATACTGTGATAATTGGAACTTTTTTTTAGGTCCCAGTAAACAAATGATGACTGCCCTCAATACGCCGGCTAACCTGGACTCCTGACTGACCTGTAGATGTAATGCAGGTCACTCACCTGAGCTCAGATTAACACGAGACTGTTTAGTCATCATCACTGTCATCTTACTGCTAATGCATGAGGACACAGCTGATATTATGAATGGTCTTAACGTCATTTACTGCCACCTGTTTACTAATAATGTGTTTAATATATAAAGGAAATAAAATGTTTGGCATTTTTAGCATTAGACTTTTTTTTAAATCATAGCACGTTTCAACGTTTGATTCTAAAGCAGTTTTGGGCATAGGCATTTTCAAATGTTCACTCGAACGGCATGTTTGAGCATCATGGGAGCATCGTTTATTTTCAATGTTCAATTAAACAGTATTTTTGAGCATAGAAGTGTGTGTGTGTGTGTGTGTGTGTGTGTGTGTGTGTGTGTGTGTGTGTGTGTGTGTGTGTGTGTGTGTGTGTGTGTGTGTGTGTGTGTGTGTGTGTGTGTGTGTTTATCTGCTCAGGGCAAACAAGGTACTCAAGAACAACCATCAGCCAGGTAACAGGACACAATATTAAGAATCAAGGGTGTGTAAACTTTTGAACAGGGTAATTTTTATAAATTCAGCTATATGTAAACATCTTTTATGTAAAAATATCTTATTCAGGACAGTAATAAATAAAAAATAACGCATTTTGTATGATCCCTCTTATTTTGTTTAAATTATAAAGTAAACTTACCCCCCTACCATCAGCTCACTTAGTCTATATTTAGCTTCAGACTTTGCAGATTAACATCAAACTACCAAAACAATCTCATAAGTAAGCATTGGCGGTCTCGTATATGTCATTTTTCTGATTTGTGTTATTTTTTGTGCTCAATGTTTGTGATTTTAGGTTGATGTCAAGTTGCATATTAACACATTGATTAAATATTCTGTTTTTCTATTTAATGTTTTTTTATATTTAGCGGTTGATGGTGCTATAGTATTATAATTTGGCACGTAGTTTGTCTTGCGTCATTTGAGATCCACAGATGATTCTTCAAATTATGAGTTTTGTTGAGCAGAGAGATGTACTTTTAACTATTATTGGCAATATGACTTGATGATTTTCACCTGGTGGACATCAAGCCTACAGACTTACATTGAAGAAGGCACCTGAGCCATTAAATATTTAGACCATATTTTTTGCCAAATGATGATACATTTTTGATACATCTTGTTGTGCATAAATTCTGGCATAAATCATGCACAATAAGGCCAGGAACATTCAATGCTAAAGCAATTTGATTTCATGTTGAAATCTGATTGAAGTAATGGTGTTTGTTGATGCTGAAATTTTCTGCACCAGCCATTTGAATATAATATAGCAAACGGAATGCGTCAAATGTTCTACACCTGTATAGATCTGCTACGAGTAAATCATGTATGCTATATTGTACAGCAGCATCACGTGTCATGTATGTATTAGCAGTAGTCTCATAGTTATTCTACAGCATCAGCAATAACAACAGCAGCAGCAGCTAAAACAGTAGCAATAACCAACCGCAGCAGCAATAACAGTAGCAGCAATAACAGCAGCAGAAATCACAACAACAGCAATAACAGCAGCAGCAGCAATAACCAACAGCAGCAGCGATCACAACAACAGCAGTAGCAATAACCAACAGCAGCAGCAGCAATTACAACAACAGCAATAACAGCAGCAGTAGCAATAACCAACAGCAGCAGCAATCACAACAATGGCAATAATAGCAGCAATAACAACAGCAGCAGCAGCAATAACTAACAGCAGCAGCAGCAATAACAGCAGCAACAACAGCAATAACTAACAGCAGCAGCAATAACAGCAGCAGCAACAATAAAAGCAACAGCAGCAGCAGCAATAAAAGCAGCAGTAGCAGCAATAACCAACAGCAGCTGCAATAACATTAGCAACAACAGCAATAACCAACAGCAGCAGCAATAACAGCATCCAGCAACAGCAGCAGCAGCAACAATAACCGTACAGATCCACTTTTGCGACAGGACTGAAGTGTGGTGTTGCAATGCTTCCCCTCAATTGTACGTTGATGGGCGTTCCTCAAGTTTACCGCTATGGGCGTGCTTTTGAGCTAGCAGGGAATGTTGTGTTTTATACCCGTGAGAGACTTCCCCCAGTCTCCATGTGCTCTACTTCTACTGGATAGTCGCATTGCGTTCAACTAAATCATTTGCATAAAGATGGGCATCGGCCAGCTTTTTTGACACGCAGCATTGTTTCAAATGCAGCGCCGGCTTCCCAGAAAGCTTTGCGGGCACGTTAAAGTTGCTTGACGTCACCCATAGGAATAAAGTGGAGTGTGGCGCAACAGAAGTATTGCACGGACAAGTGGATCTGCACCCTAACAGCAGTAGCAGCAGCAATAACAGCAACATTTACATTTATGCATTTGGCAGACGCTTTTATCCAAAGCGACTTACATTGTATTCAAGATACACATTTTTACATTTTGTCACTTCTTGCTTTCCATGGGAATCGAACCCATGACCTTGGCGTTGTTAGCGCCATGCTCTTATTGTTGGAAAGCTACAGGAAAGCAACAGCAGCAGCAATAACAGTAGCAGCAGCAACAGCAATAACAGCAACAGCAGCAATAATCAACAACAGCAGCAGCAGCAATAAAAACAGCAGCAGCAATAAAAGCAACAGCAGCAGCAATAACCAACAGCAGCAGCAATAACAACAGCAGCAGCAGCAGCAATAAAAGCAACAGCAGCAGCAGCAATAACAACAGAAGCAGCAATAAAAGCAACAGCAGCAGCAATAACAACAGCAGCAGCAATAACAACAGCAGCAGCAACAGCAGCAATAATAGCAGCAGCAATCACAACAGCAATAGCAGCAGCAATAACAGCAGCAGCAATCACAGCAGCAGCACCAGCAATAACCAACAGCAGCAGCAGCAATAACAACAGCAGCAGCAATAACAGCAACAGCAGCAATAATAGCAGCAGCAGCAATCACAACAACAGCAATAACAGCAGCAATAACAGCAGCAGCAGCAATCACAGCAGCAGCAATAATCAACAGCAGCAGCAGCAATAAAAAGAGCAGCAGCAATAAAAGCAACAGCAGCAGCAATAACCAACAGCAGCAGCAATAAAAGCAACAGCAGCAATAAGCAACAGCAGCAGCAATAACAACAGTAGCAGCAATAAAAGCAACAGCAGCAGCAATAAAAGCAGCAGCAACAGCAGCAATAACAGCAACAGCAGCAATAATAGCAGCAGCAGCAATCACAACAGCAATAGCAGCAGCAATAACCAACAGCAGCAGCAACAATAACAATAGCAGCAGCAATAAAAGCAACAGAAGCAGCAATAAAAGCAACAGCAGCAGCAGCAATAACAACAGCAGCAGCAGCAATAACAGCAACAGTAGCAGTGTAGCAGTTCTATTCTGCCAAGAACAAACATATCAACATGTCATATCAATTATCTATTACCACACCAAACACTCCAGGAGTTGTCATGACAGAAATGAGTTTCTTCCTGTGTACAGTGTCACGTCTGCTGCTCCAGCACGAGCTGTGCGTGTTGAACGTGGTTTCCCAACACTGTCTGTGCATCTAGGGAAGAGAGCATGACACATATCAGAGCCAAACAGGTCAAGAGTTGCTGATGCGGCAGCATGTCTACAGTGAGTCTATTACCCAACATTCATCTGCCTTCTCACCTCATATGCAAGCAGCCTCCCGAGAGACACAGCACTGATGATTCTTACTCCATTTTAAGGTTGTGCTTGAGTTCGGATGTTACTGAAAGTGAAAGGTCAGCATGTTTGCTGTTTACAAACTCCATCTTAATGCAAAATCTTTGACTCATGCAATGTTTATAACCTGTTATTGAAAAAGATGAAAGATATTGAAAGATATGATGGTGATTATGATGAAAGATCAGTAGCGTAAATGATTATTGGTATAAATGGCATATTGTGTTTTGCTTTTGAACTATTGATAACTTTGCATACTATGGCACAATAAGCTCATAATTGCTTGAAAACATTTAATCAATTCCCCTTAAACTTCATTATACAGTATCATACTGTTGCAAAGCCTTGATGTTAATTGAAAAAATGAAAAATAAAGAGAATACAAATATAAAAAAATTAAAACAAATTAAAATATATTTATATAAAATATAATTATATTTAAATGAATTGTATTAATTTGTACAGCTCATGGTATTATTAACACATTTCAGTTTTTTATTTGAAAGACATTTTGTTTACATTTAAGAACTACTGCTTCAGCGTACAATAAACTCACTTCATATTACTGGTTTGTTAATGTAAGAGCATGAACAGAGGGCAGTGGAGGAAAGGTCATTACAGCGAATGATGTGGCGTCTCTTATCACAGTCTAATTTCCTGTCTAAAAGAATAACAGTAGGAATTCACCTTCCCATTCGTTTTCTGACACACCGTATGTATTTTTATTTCCCTTCAATGTATCACTTCAAGTACAGTATTAATATTTTTATTTGCACATTGTATGATGGAAATACTGTTATTTTGGATAGCACCATAATGCTTTGAATTACCCTAGGCTTCAGGGTCACATGATTATCAGTCAGTTATTAATAATGCTTCTTATTACTATAAATGTTGAAAACTGTTTTTGCCGCATGATATTTTTGTGTAAACTATTAAATTTTTTCAGGATTATTTGATTAATATAAAGTTAATTTTGTAATAATAAAATATTTATTATTAATATAAATTATCTTTACAGCCAATAGCTAAATTAAAGTATTAATTTAAAATGACTTTTTTAAATCTTACCTAAACTTCTGAATGTTATCAATTCCTAGGGGTGTAACAAAACCCTAATTTCATAATTCGATACATATCACGATACTGACCTCACGATACGATATTATTGTGATATTTCAGAACATATGGTAAACGGTTAACAAAAAATGTACTGTTGATTAAAATGCAAAATGTGGCATTACATTGGGTGTGGAAATGATTAGGCTTGGGCTTGGTGCTGGTAACACAATGCACAGGACAATAATTATTTTATTTTTGTTTGCACTCTGTCACTGACTAGATATATTTAAAATAATGTACGCCACTTTTTACTGGCATTATCAGGACCCATGAATATTCCGCATTGCATTATTATACATTATATTCATCATTATATATAGTAATTTAATGTAGTACTAACACTAAAACTCTCTAAGCTTGAATTTTTCTTCACACAGTAATTTTCATTTTGGGTGAACTATACACAATGCATATTGTCACCATCCACGATACATAATGTTGCAATTTTGTACTGCGATATATTGTGCCATGATATATTGGTACCAGTATAGTACCAGTATGTGGGTAGTTCCCACAAAAACAATGTTGATGTTTTCAACACTGATGATAATAATGAAGATCTTCTCAGCTATGAAAGTACCCTGGTACTACCAGTACGTTTTTTAATGTTTTTATAGACATATTTTTCACATGTCTGTGTTTACGTGCACTATCATCTGCCCTCCAGGACTGTTTGTTGTTAAACATCACACTGCAACATGTTTCACCGCTCCTCATAACACCATAAAACTGATCTGTGAACTCTGACTCTGTGTAGATTTAGTATTAACTATCACAGCTGGATCATCAAGTCCTCTGTACTAATAAAACCCTCTTCACTAAACACACACTCCTCACGTACAGTGCGTTTTAATGGCGTTTTCACGTGGTCTCTCACACTGTCTGTGTGGAGCTTGGCAGACCCGGAGTCACTCACCGCTCACATGAAGCAACTTGGACAAAAGTTGAGTCTCCTGTCCAGCCTCATGAATATTCATGTAGTGTGGGCGTCAACCTTTGCTCACTGGCCTTAAATAGGCAGAGCATTGGCATCTGAGGCACCACTGAAACTCTGAGGATAACGAGTTATCACCTGAGCGGGTTCTTCTACGTTTTGCAAGTGAGTATTTGTTTTTATTTATTTTTTTATATATATATATATATATATATATATATATACATATCTACTGCTGACATGCACTATAAAATGATCGGTAAAAGACGCCAGGACTCAGGTAAAATAAAAAAAATAAATAAATAAAAAAAAACATCTATTAACTGGTTAACGGTAAGCCCGTACTCTATACAGTGAAAAGCTGTCGTTATAGTAAATTAGTCCTATGTGTTGTACAGTTTTTAGAAGTGAAAAGAGCAAGCTCACATTTGATGGTTTTTCATTGAAATAATTGTCTCTTCTTAGTTTTTTCTTATCAGTTATGTACATTAGGGTTTTATTACATCTTAAGTTGATAAATTAAAGTTTATTGGATTATGTTAGTGTCATATTTGTTATCATGATTGTGTGTTGTATCTATGACACCTTCTTTATTTTGATATTTACTTCAGTTAGTGGTAAATGTACTTGTGTTGAGTTTTCGTTTTATATTGTTGCTTAGTCTTTATCATCTGTTTTAAGGTGGTTCGTAAAAAATATTGTTGGTTTAACTTTAAAAAAAGTATTTATACTTAATTTTGAGTTCGTTGAAATTAACATTTTTAAGTTAATACAATGAAGGAGATTGGTTTAATAAATAGAAACGCAAAATATTATGTTATCTGAGCCTCATTCATTATTTAAGTTGATTCGACAAACGATAAAAGGTCATGAAAACTATTTTTTTACAGTGCAGTAGCTGACATAATTAAAGGAATTTGTTTTTTTATAATTTGGTATATTTTTTTCAGTTAATGAAATACACATTATTACTGTAAATTTATATTCAATATGCAAATGATTGCATAAAATGTTACTTAAAAGATTCAAGATTCAAGAGTTTTATTTGTCACATACACAGTTATATACAGAATATATAACCGGCAGTGAAATGTAAACAGTAAACAAAAAAATGTAAACAAAAAAATGTTACTTTCCTAAAAATAAGCTTTGCTTCCCTTAAGGTTTACTTTCTTAAAGGGATAGTTCCCAAAAATGAAAATTCTGTCATAATTTACTCACCCTCAAGTTGTTTCAAACCTGTATGAATTTCTCCTGTTCCTTTGTTCCACAAGAATGTTGAAGAAAACAGCGCACAACAAGAAAACAAGAAACAAGAAAACACATAGTATAGGGGGGGGGGATACTATGTAAGTCAATGGGGTCCATCAACTGTCTGGTCACCCTTCTCTTGTGTTCAGAAGAAAGAAACTCATACAGGTTTGGAACAACTTGAGGGTCAGAATTTTCAATGCATATTTCTGAGCTTATTAAGCACAATTTGAAAACATATTATAGTTAAATATCCTGAGATATGAAAATAATGTTGATTTTCAGATAATACTTCATACCAGCAGTTTTTATTAATGTAATTCAGTTCATTTTGTCATATTTTCATATCATGACCTTTGACGCTCTTGTTTCCTTTCATAGACGTAACACAACTGAAAATGGACATGCATGAGATCATCCCTTTTGCTAAGGAGATGCTGAGGTCCGGTCCCTCCAAGGGCTGTCTGAAGGTCTACCTAGTGGGCGGCACGTTCGCCATCCTTGGAATGGTGAGCGGCGTGGTGCAGGTTGCCGCTTCCCTCTTCCCTGACCACGAGGAGCCTGATTTTGAGATGCTTAAGGTGCAGGAGCTCATAACAGAAAAAGAGCAGGTCCAGGAGCCACAAACCATCATCCCTGAAGACGAGGAAATGGATGCCGCGATGGAGGCCAAGGCTAAGGAACTGCCATTGACCAGACAGAGGCGGATGAGTTTCAGAGCTCATGCTTCATAATGCTCGTAACCCTGCTACATGACGAAAGTTGAGCCAAAATGAAATTCTGCTTGTGCACTGACCCGTCATGAGGAACCGTATGGACCCAGTTATTGTACTGAGCGCTGCAGAGCAGCACGGAGAGGGATATGACTTGATAGTTTACGACTGTTACGTATGTTTGTCTAGATGGTGTAATGATTTTTTATTAGATGATAACTATTTATAAAGGATGTATAAAAGTCATGTGAAGAGTGTGCTATCTTTTACTGCCATAAAATAAATTCATATTTGCTCAATCTCTGCATCACTCTGTTGTACTCTAAGATGATATTTTGATTCTGCATCAAATAAGGGTGTTTTGTTTTTAATGTCATATCATGGGCCCGATCACCCACACAATGCGACGGCAGGCTCGACACAAGTGTTTTTTGCTAGTTTCAGTATCATTTTCACATCCAGCGCCATGTTGTTTAAATAGCACTCACGCATCTGTTCACCCATGGGTGTGCTGGTCTGAAAACGACTGCGCTATTGACTTTAGACCGTGTTATTTCGCAGTATTTTTTTTTTTTTTTTTTTTGTTATTTAAAGGGTGCGTTGGTAATATGAGCCTATAGGCGGGTGCACAACACATGTACACTTTGCTTATTACACACACAGGGCAGCAGCACACAAACATAAAAAAAAAAAAAAAAAGATTCCTCTCTGGATAAGTGTTCAGGCTTTTCACTTGCAAATTCTGCCATATAAATAGCGAATCCGCCATGACGCAAGCGCAACTGGCTTTTAAAGGGAATGGGAGATGAGACTCTGATTGGTTTATTGCACGTTACGCCCAAAACACAACCCATGACTCATTAAGAGACTAGGTACAACCTTAAGTGCACCTGCGCCATGCATTTCAGACCATGCGCTCAGATCGTTAAAACAGGGCCCTAAGAGTAGTTTCTCAGTTGTGCTTTTGTGGAATTAATTAATTTATTATTACATAAACATGTTTGCATGTGTCTAAGAAGGGAAATCTGATAAAGGAATCTTTTCTATTTGTGATGGTGAATAAAATATGCTACAAATACACACAAAAACAAAGACAGTTTCTTGTCTATGTAGGGAAAACACCTTTTTAAACATAATTATTATTATAGCTAGACTATGATTCTGGATTCATAATCCAATAACTATTTTTTTAATCACACACACAAAAAAAAAAAAAATGCTCAAAAATACCACCAAAAATATTAACCATATTTATTAAATTGATATGTAATTTTAAAACGTGTATTTTTAATGACTTTGCTTCTTTATTTTGGAAGCAAAGCCGGAACCGGAAGTGAGGCATCTTTAGGAAGTAAACAAACCCTGGACAGCTCAGAGTAAGATTTCCCGGAGTTAGTGGTCAATTTGTTGTGCAAAGGTCGTGTCTGTCAGCAAATAATGTAAGTACAGTTGAATGACACACTTTAGCTGTCTTTTCTCTTCACCAAACATCCTCATTTTATCGTTTAAACACTGCCAAATGTGAGAGAAACGGTTTATTACGGGACATTTCTGACACATCACGCTGCTGTTCGCTTATCGGCCTCGGTCTGATATTTACAGTACATGAGCTTGTTTTTGTCGGGTACACAATTTTAAGTAATTCACATAGACAGACCGCAAACAAACATTTCACATCTGCAAACATGATTCGTTGGCTTCAGTAACGTTACTGTGTTTAGGTGAGTAAAACCATTAGCACAACACTACACATATCCACTGTTAATGACATTACCGTGAGAAAAATAATATACAATTCTATCTGTCTGTCTGTCTGTCTGTCTGTCTGTCTGTCTGTCTGTCTATCTATCTATCTATCTATCTATCTATCTATCTATCTATCTATCTATCTATCTATCTATCTATCTATCTATCTATCCAACTATCCATCTATCCAACTATCCATCTATCCATCTATCCATCTATCCATCTATCCATCTATCTATCTATCTATCTATCTATCTATCTGTCTGTCTGTCTGTCTGTCTGTCCAACTGTCTGTCTGTCTATCTATCTATCTATCTATCTATCTATCTATCTATCTATCTATCTATCTATCTATCTATCTATCTATCTGTCTATCTGTCTGTCTGTCTGTCTGTCTGTCTGTCTATCTATCTGTCTGTCTGTCTGTCTGTCTATCTATCTATCTATCTATCTATCTATCTATCTATCTATCTATCTGTCTGTCTGTCTGTCTGTCTGTCTGTCTGTCTATCTATCTATCTATCTATCTATCTATCTGTCTGTCTGTCTGTCTGTCTGTCTGTCTGTCTGTCTGTCTGTCTATCTATCTATCTATCTCTATCTATCTATCTATCTATCTATCCATCCATCCATCCATCCATCCATCCGTCTGTCTGTCTGTCTGTCCAACTGTCTATCTATCTATCTATCTATCCATCTATCCATCTGTCTGTCTGTCTGTCTGTCTGTCTGTCTATCTATCTATCTATCTATCTATCTATCTATCTATCTATCTATCTATCTATCTATCTATCTATCTATCTATCTATCTTTACATTTCACTGCCGGTTATATATTCTGTATATAACTGTGTATGTGACAAATAAAACTCTTGAATCTATCGTCTGTCTGTCTGTCTGTCTGTCTGTCTGTTTGCTCTATCATTAAAAAAATTCACATAAATCTAACCTTTCACTGAAGTAAAAGAATTGAAAGTCGGGGGAAATCATATTATGAAATAAATGCTTTTCTCCAAAACACGTTGGCCACAATTATTGTCACCCCTACAATCTTTAAGTTTTTAGTAAAATATCTCTGAAGTATATTCACATCAATACAAATTTTTTTAGCACACCAGGGTGACTAGGAACATGAAATTGTCTAGCTATGACGTCTTGTTTCACAGGAGTACAAATATGAGGAAGCACAAAGGCCACATTCCCTTAATCATTCATCACAATGAGTAAAACCACAGAATATAGCTCTGATGTGCAGCAAAAGATTGTTGAGCTTCACAAAATAGAAAGCGGCTGTAGGAAAACAGCTAAAGCATTGATCCCCGTTTCCACCATCAGACACGACTGGGACTTCAAAAGGGACCGGTTTCTATGGTCAGATGAAACTATAAAAAGAGCTTTTTGGCAGCAAACACACCAGATGGGTTGGGTGCAAACAGGGATAAAAAGTACCCCATGCCCACGGTTAAATATACCGCTGGATCACTAATGTTGTGGGCCTATTTTTTTTTTGCTGGAGGTCCCTGACATCTTTTAGAAAATACCAACAGATAAAAAATCAAAACCTGATGGATTCTGCTAGAAATCCTATAATGGATAATGTCTGGATCTTTCATCAGGACAACGATCGATAACAAACAGCAAAATCAACACACACACATGTGACTGAGCACAAAATGAAGCTTCTGCCATGACCATCCCGGTTCCCTGACCTGAACGCTATAGAAAATGAGTGGGGTAAACTGAAGAGAAGAAGCACCAGCATGGATCTGGAGAGATTCTGTATGGAGGAATGGTCTCTGATCTCGTGTCAGGTGTTCTCCAAACTCATCAGGCATTACAGAAGAAGTCTCAGAGTATTTAATAAAAGGGTGCCAATAATTATGGCCAACGTGTTTTGGAGAAAAGCATTTATTTCATAATGTGATTTACCCCACACTTTCAATTCTTTTACTTTTTGAATTCATTTTTGTGAATTTTTTGAATGACAGATCAAAAGGATAAACAATGCAGATTTATTTTTACAGCCATCTTTAATCATATTTACCTGGGGTGCCAATAATTCTGACCACCACTGACACACACACATATATTATGCATTTACAAATGTATATGTTAGATGTGATTAATCGCGATTAACACTAATTTTAAGATATTTTGCTTTTATGCACCACATGTTTAAACTGTCTGAATGTAATCCTATATTAATTAATGATTAATTATGATTAAATGATGATATTTGCAGAATAATTTTAATTAGGGTCATGCACTGTATGTCACACTTTGTATTTTTGCTCTGCCATATTGAATGTTCACTTCCCCCTGACATCCTGATTTTGTGAATTTTATGATGTGTTGTTTTAGGTCTTGCATGTGTGACAGATAAACGGCAGCATCAGTACTGAGTGTAATACAGCGCTTCATCATGTCAAGGAAACAGTCAGGGAAGCCCATAAAGGGAAACAGGAAGTATGAATTAGAGAGAAAGAGAGACGAGCGGGCGGCCCGTCGGGCTCTGGCCAAAGACAAAAAGAACAGACCTCCAGGAGGGGAAGATGGAGAGGAGTTCGTCAGCTTTTCCAACCAGCTTCAGGCTCTGGGTCTCAAACTCCGAGAGGTGCCTGGAGACGGGTATGTGTGGGCTTCTGTCACAGGAGGATAGTGATGACCATATACGACTCTTTAAGCAGTCAAGCTTCTGTTTCTCATGTTGTCCCGCAGTAACTGTTTGTTCCGAGCTCTTGGAGATCAGCTGGAGGGACATTCGCGGGGTCACCTGCATCTCCGGCAGGAGACGGTACACTACATGATGACCCACAGGCAGGACTTTGAGCCCTTCGTTGAAGATGACGTGCCGTTCACACAGCATTGTAAGATAAGTCTCTAAAGTGTTGCCATAAATCCTCTAAAATAAAATTAAACTTCTGCTTGCGTCAGATTGAGTTGGAACTCACATTAACCTTAGAAATGACTGTATGAAATACTGTAAGTTTAAGTTGAAAATAAATAACTAAATCTGAAAAATACTGAAGGCCCATTCACACTAGAAGTGATAACTATATTAGCGTCCACTTCAACGCACAATATCATTCTGTTTATTAAAGCAGGATGGATTCTGATTGGCAATGTTTTTATCGTTCATCAGCTGGATAAACAAATACTTCTGAAAGTGATTCCAATGAGAAAGTTCTGATATTATTCCATTATCATTATACACTCACCTAAAGGATTATTAGGAACACCATACTAATACTGTATTTGATCCCCTTTCGCCTTCAGAACTGCCTTAATTCTATATGGCATTGATTCAACAAGGTGCTGAAAGCATTCTTTAGAAATGTTGGCCCATATTGATAGGATAGCATCTTGTTGTAGCCCATCTGCCTCAAGGTTGTGTGTGTTGTGGCTTCACAAATGCTTTGCTACCTCGGTTGTAACGAGCGGTTATTTCAGTCAAAGTTGCTCTTCTATCAGCTTGAATCAGTCGGCCCATTCTCCTCTGACCTCTAGCATCAACAAGGCATTTTCGCCCACAGGACTGCCGCATACTGGATGTTTTTCCCTTTTCACACCATTCTTTGTAAACTCTAGAAATGGTTGTGCGTGAAAATCCCAGTAACTGAGCAGATTGTGAAATACTCAGACCGGCCCGTCTGGTACCAACAACCATGCCACGCTCAAAATTGCTTAAATCACCTTTCTTTCCCATTCTGACATTCAGTTTGGAGTTCAGGAGATTGTTTTGACCAGGGCCACACCCCTA
>JAGHMJ010005659.1:750000-751883 GCA_018749465.1 Paracanthobrama guichenoti
ACATTAAATTGATCAAAAGTGACAGTAAAGACATTTATAATGTTACAAAAGAGTTCTATCTCAAATAAATGCTTTTCTTTTGACCTTTCTCTTCATCAAAGAATCCTGAAAAAGAAATATCACGGTTTTCCACAAAAACAAAACATTGATAATAATCATAAATGCTTCTTGAGCAGCAAATCATCATATCAGAATGATTTCTGAAGGATCATGTGACACTGAAGACTGGAGTAATGATGCTGAAAATTCAGCTTTGATCACAGGAATAAATTACACTTTAACATGTATTACAATAGTAAACTGTTCTTTTAAATTGTAATATATATAATGTATTTTTTGATCAAATAAATACAGCCTTGTTCAGTAGAAGAGACTTAACAACTTACAGAAAGTCTTACCAACCCCAAATAACTTTTGATCCTTAGTGTATGTAGGTGACCTTTGTTATGATTGGCTAAGCTCTTGTCATGTGACCTTTCTCATCTTTTCTTTCGATAGAGTCTGAATAATTCCAGACAACTTTGGTGACGGTCAGAAGGAGAAGTCGAGAGGTGGCTCTCCCTCTCGCTCTCTCTCTGAAGATGAAGAGCTGATCTTGAGCGTTCTCTGTGCCGACAGTCAGTCCATTTTAAATCAACGGTTTAATCCTTTTTTGGTACTCTTAACATGCTCTCACCACTATTTTGTGTCCGCAGTCAATTAGACAATCTATGTCAATCAAATGCCACATCACAGACGTGCCACAGTGATTGGCTGGATTCTGAACTGAACAACCAATCATCACAGAGATTCAGCTTCAGGGACGCACCCTTTATGTCAAGGCATGCAGGCTGAATGTATTGAAATCATACTCGCCAACAGAGGCAGCATCTCACATAAACCCAAGGTAAATGAGATTTTGAATGATAAAATCTGTAATATTTGAGATTCTCTGATGAAAGTAATATTTTTTTTTAATGTTTTCTAGCTCTCTAATAAACAAAGGAAAGAGCAACTATAGCGTCTAGAAAAGAAAGAAACGTCAAGAGGATGAGCATAGACAGCAGGTTTTACAGGACAGAGGGTCACATGACCAGAATCAGAAGCGGACCTGAAACCGTCACTCTTGTGCCAGCGCTCAACACCCTGAGCATCTAGAGCAAATATTGCTCAGTTTGGGTGGTCCGTGCACTGTGTAATGATCAGAGACACTTTAATAGTTTAAATGTACAGGAACTGTGTGGTATGAATGAGCGTGCGTTTCTTTAGCATGAAGATGACGTTGAGATACGTGGAGCTGTGCGCTGTGCTTGAGATTGTTGGCGACTGCGGTTTTGTACTGAACATAGATTAACCCTCATTAATGTCAGTTGACCCATCTGAGAGCTCAGCCAAAGAACACTAGGTAAGGGAACAAAATATCAAGAGGAGAAAAAGTATAAGATTTAAACCTGTTGGGTATTTGATTCATTTATTTGAAAACTTCCAGTTCTGCCCTATTTTCAGTTTTTTGAATGCTACTTAAAAATGAGTGCATTCAAATAATCATAGTTTTAAATCTAGCGTTTGTTTTCAGACTGTTGGGCAACTTCATATTCTGCAGTGAAATACCCTATAAATAAACGTTTCAAATGGGATTTAAAGTGTGTAGTATTAAATAATGTTCACTGAAAGTGTGAATCTCAGGATCTCGTATTTCACATCAAAGAGAAATGATATTTTTGCTTAAGAAAAGGGAGTTTTGCATTTTATGACAAGCAAGCCCTTAATCATTCCTGTAAAGCAAAATGATTAATACAATCTTACATTCTTAAATTACATTTAAATTACAGTAATGAGACAACCAGGGGGTTGTCTCATTACTATACGATATTGGTTGGAAAAATGTGCTTAATTGTCATGTA